>JAYJMB010075662.1:0-22956 GCA_036873735.1 Pouteria campechiana
GTGGAAAAATCATGGTATGATCACGTGGATTTATGGTGTAAAGTGGAGTAACGACCCCAGGAGGGCGGGGCGTTACATAATGCCATGCTCAGGAGACCACTAACCAAGTGGAAACATCCAAAAATGAAGCGGACATAGCCACAAACAAAGTGAACACAACCACAACCAAATGGCATTAGCCATCATCAAAGTGGACTTAGCCGCTAACAAAAGGGACTCAGCTATCTTACAACTTTGGTGTGTTCCAGTCCATCCTTGTAATTCGGCTAAAAATGTTGTAAAATCCATGATCACATGGTATTCTGTCATCATTACAACCCGACATCACAAGTTATCCATCCACACCTATGAAATAAGCAAATGAGTCATATATAATAGGGTGATCAGGCCTCTTCGCCATCACTGGCGGCATAATCAAACAAAACCCTATAATGGGCAGGATCCAAAATATCCAAAGTAGCCATCTTGGTAGGCATCCAAACCCAAATATACAACTATCATATTCTAGCAGGCATCCAAACTCAATTCCATAACAATGGTATTCTAACCAATATTCAAATCCAAGCATGCATCCCAATCCAAGCATGCATTCAATTCTAAATCAAATAACAAATTCATTGCAACCAATATCTAAATTCAAGCATGCATCAAATTCGTGATCAATTTGCTAAACTCAACTCATATTCAATTACATTATTAAACGAAAGTATGAGCTTTAACCCAATTCATTCATCAATCAACCTAGACTTATAATAATATTCATCTCAATCAATATGCAAAACTATGTCAATTCATCATTCTCAATAAAGATCTATTCAATTCAAAAGCCTACAAACAAAGTTATTCAAGAAGAATAAACATACTATATTATCCTTCATACTAATCAATCACAATCAAAATTCCCAAAGTTCCTAACATATGCTTCATAAAAAACTTTTTCAGCAAAACACTTATATTAAAAATCTTGTCCATAACATGACATGTCCAATCAAATTAATCAATCTACTAACAAAGTTCACACAACAACTTTAACCAATGGAATCCAATGATTCCATCACAATTCAATTAAACAAACTAAAACTAAAGTAAATTCCCAACAATTTTCCCTACACTTCATAGTTTCTTCATCTCAAAATCATATACCTTGTGAAAAAATAACAATTCAAACATTCAAACAAGATGCAAATAAGCACCGACATGCTTCACTGCCCAACTTTGATTCCAATAAGTTATATCACCTCTAAGCCATCATTGTGCTATCACAACATTATCACCTTTCTTTCATATCAATCTAATCCATTCCATTTTAGAATCATTCATATGCGCTCACTTTCAATATATGTTTGACATTTCTCTTTCATTCTACTATTCTTCAATGTTTCCCATGAATTCATCAAATTGTATTGGTATATCATTTTCTATTTCTATCAATAGTTATTGCCATCAAGATTCTAGGCTCCTCTCTTTACTTAGCTTATCACACAAATAAGCTATTGGGCTTTGATACCATTTGTAACACCCCACACCCCTACCCTATTTGGCCATCTTATAGATTATCCTCAATTACAAAACACCAACTATGTCAATCCAAAGAATATCTACTATCCATGCCACACATATTCGCAAACTCACATAAACATTAACCTTTAAAATATAATGGGATATTCATGATCCCCATCCAAATCAAACATGCCAGGATTTAAACAAATAGTATATTCATTATCCACAACCAATCATACATGAAACTAAGAAAGAGCCTACTTATCTTAAGCAAAGCAGCACCATACACAAGGCTTCCAGCTTACTACTTTGGCTCTCAAGGATGCTTCAATAATCCTACATACACATGTTCCAAACAAGATATGCAATTTGGCATGGGTTCCAACTACGTATACCCATTACTTTTTCCCCCTCTTTCAAGCATCCTTTCAAGACAATTAAACATCATGTTAACTTGTAAAAATCTATTTACAAAGCTATCCAATTTAGGACTCCTCTAAGGTGATTTCAATTGTGAATTTCTATTCCCAAGTATTCCTATTGGTGCCTATTCTTTTAACCATCATCTAAGCAATCATTTAGTAAATAAAACACCTTGTATTAGTGGTTTTTTAATGTTTAATTAATTTGACATCAAAATCATTTAATCATACTTCACTTTTCATATAGTCATTTCAACAACATATAGGATTCATGTCTTAGATCATACATTTCAGCCATATATCATCATTTTCATGGATCACCCACATTGTACAACTATATTAAACATGTTTAACATGTAATTAACTTTAAAATCAATCCAATTAGGCATAATATTCATCTAAGTTATCACCAACTAGCTCCTACACATTCCATCAGCTTCATATTGAAGCATTTTAATAAATCCATCACATACATCATTAATTTCAGCAACTTGTCTTGTATTTTATTCAGTACCAGCTACATTCACTTCATTGTTATTGTAATTTGATATATAATTATCATCAAAATAGATAAATAAACTTCCAAAAATTCATTTATTTCTAGCTGCCCATTCATCCTTCATTCACAAACAAGCTTCCATTGATGCATTTTGTCAAACAGTTTGCATGCATAAACTTAAAACATAAATCCAAAATAATTTAATCATCTATTAACATTTTAGCATTCTACATTAATCATTAAACTACTAATTAAACATTACATTCACACCGTATACCATAAATAGCCAATTTATGCCCCAACAATGGTCACATCCAAGCCATATGGTTGTCCATTTTCTTGGGCAGCTATATAGGGTCAAAATCACATCTAAACTTCATAGATTAAGCTACCAATCATGATTTATCTACTTCCTCATCAAAACCCCATTAAATCCATAAAAAAATGACAAATTGCCAACCCTAGATAGGCCCCATGACAAAACAATAGCCCTAGCAATGAGAATAAAAATCTGGTTTAGGGAATGAGGCTTACCAATCAATTAAGGGGTGGATTATCACCCTTAGAAACAAAATCTACCTAAATCTCCACAAGTTCCATGAGTTTCAGCACCCAACAAATGGGTTTCCTCTTACACGTCTAAAAAATAAGTGGATCTTGTCTCTAATTGTGTGGAGGATGCAAAGCTCTTAAAATTAGTTTTTCTGCAATATCTTGGAAGAAAATGGCATGAAGGTGGGTTGAGGGGGTGTGGATGTGAGTTGCTACTAAGGGAGACACAAATGAGCGTTGGAAGGGGAGATGGTGGAGCACCTTAAGTGCTTTTAGCTTATGACGCTCCGATGGTGCACACACTTCACTTTACACATGCATCATTATTTTCATTAATTTTACCATAATTAAACTCTCAAGTAATATGATTAACCTATCATTTTTATCAACATCACATGTATATATTAATTGTATAAATAATTTTGCTAAAAAATAGGAATAATATTATTAAAATTTTAATTTTCATGCCTTAGTCAAATTATGGGTCATTACTCACCCCTTTGATAATTAAGCCTCAATTATTACCTAAAATTAATAGTTAATTTGTAAATTATACATCACATATATATATATATTTATCTTAATAGTTCTTACATATAATTTCTCAAAACTATTTTGCATAATTTATATGCAATTTTCCAAATTTAGCAATTTAATCCCATCCTTAATTTTCTACCAAGAGTAGTTTCAGTGCGTTGCACATAACTTTCCCAAACAAACTCGAGTTGAGTGATTCTTATTCCATTAGATAGATAATTGGAAGGGCTAGAAATTTCATGTTAAATATGTTTGTGAAATCAGCCGCCAAATATGTCAAAAATTTAACTAAATTAACATTTTTGGTTTTTTTTGGTATTTTTCACCGTTGTAGAACAGTTTTGGTATATTGATCATAACTTTCGCATTTGATATCCAAATTAGATGATTTTTGATGAGTTAAAAATATATTTTTATAAGAGTTGTCCATATTTTCAAATTATTCCATTATCCAAGTCAAAAATGGATCATAGATAACCCATTTTTCAAATTCAGCCTTTTCTTCTTTTTTCAACTTAAAACCTTGTTTTCCATCCATTTTATTTCTTTACTGTTTATACACTTTTCTCATTATTTATCCACATGATAATGGCATAAAATGCTTGACAATTTACCTCACTTTCTTGAAAATAAATAATAATTCCATCTAACTATTCATATATGTTTTCAATTCTAAATAACACTCTTACCCTTAATTTATCATTATAATCATTATAATCATACTAAAGACAACTACAATGTATTTTAACACATAATTATCCAAAATTAACACCCTGGGTGTTACAAACCTCCCTCCTTATAAAAAGTTTTATCCTCGAAACTTCGAGCATCATGTAATATTCTTAAGTTTGGAACTCATTTATTCATTCGGACTATTCAACACTTGCAGATCCATATCCACATGATACTCTCCACAAGTTGCGACTTCCCAATCATATGACTTGATCATATAATGAGTTGCTTTAACTAGCAATGACATAGGCTACTCAAATACTGATACAATTAAATCAACTTAAATTCTTCTTCTGTAATCTTTGTATGTACAGGCCTTACTCATGCACTATATATAATTTTATTCAAAACATGCTTTCACAATTAATTTAAAACATAGGAATCATATTTCAATTTTATATCACACAAGCATACACAAATTCATAACAAATATAAAAAAAATTATACCTAGTGTGGTACATGTTCTTCTAACCTAAGCTCATAATTTAACCGCATAAGCAATTTCTCATCTTGTCCTATCATAAGGCATCTTTAGTTACACATAGTAAATTTCAATTCATATTATCATAAGCAATTCCAACCTAATCTTATACTCAAGGTTTTTCATTTTTGAAGAACTATTATCATGATACCTATATAAACAGTAGCCAGGATTTATAATACTATGTATGTCCACACATTTATAATCATATGTTTATTCTCAGTCATCCATCTTGCTTGTTACTAATACCATGCTCAGGAGGCCACAAACCAAGTGGACACAAGCACAAACCAAGTGGACATAGCCACAAACAAAGTGAACACAACCACAATCGAATGGTGTTAGCCATCATCAAAGTGGACTTAACCACTAACAAAAGGGACTCAACTATCTTACAACTTTAGTGTGTTCTGGTCCATCATTGCAATTCAGCCAAAAATGTTGCAAAATCCCTAATCACAAGGTATTCCGCCATCATTGCAACCTAGACATCACAAGTTCTCCATCCATACCTACGAAATAAGCAAAGGAGTCCTATACATTAAGTTGATCAGGCCTCTTTGCCATCACTGGTGGCATAATAAAACAAAGCCCTATAATGGGTGGGATCCCAAATATCCAAAGTAGTCATCCCGATAGGCATCCAAACCCAAATATATAATGATCAAATTCTAGTCGGCATCCAAACTCAATTCCATAATAATAGTATTCTAACCAATATCCAAATCCAAGCATGCATCCTAATCCAAGCATGCATTCAATTCTAAATCAAATAACAATGCCATTGCAACCAATATCTGAATTCATGCATGCATCAAATTCATGATCAATTTGCTAAACTCGACTCATACTAAATTACATTAATATAACCAAAGTATGAGCTTTAACCTAATTCATTCATCAATCAACCTAGACTTATAACAATATTAATCTCAATCAATGTACAAAACTATGCTAATTCATTATCCTCAATAATGATCTATTCAATTCAGAAGCTCACAAGCCAAGATATTCACGATGATATAAACATACTATACTATCCTTCATAGTGATCAATCACAATCAAAATTCTCAAAGTTCCTGATATACATTTCATAAAAATACTTATTTAGCAAAACACATATATTAAAAATCTTGTCCATAACATGACATGTCCAATCAATCTACAAACAAAGTTCACACAACAACTTTACCTAATGGAATCCAATGATTCCATCACAACTCAATTAAACAAACTAAAACTAAAGTCAATTTCCAACAATTATTCCTACGCTTAATAGTTTCTTCATTTCAAATTCATACGCCCTATGAAACAATAACAATTTAAACATTCAAACAAGATGCAAATAAGCACCCCCATGCTTCACTGTACTACTTTGATTCCAATAAGTTTATATCACCTCTAGCTCATTATTGTGCTATCACGGCACTATCATCTTTCTGTCATATCAATTTCATGTTTGCCATTTTATAATCATTCATATGCCCTCACTCACGGCTTCAATATATGATTGAAATTTCTCTTTCATTTTACTATTCTTCAATGTTTCCCGTGAATTCATCAAATTGTATTAGCATATAATTTTCTATTTCTATCAATAGTTATTGCCATCAGGATTCTAGGCTCCTCTCTTAACTTAATTTACCACATAGATAAGCTTTTGGGCTCTAACCATCTGTAATGCCCCACACCCACACCCTATGCATTTTTGCCATCCGATAGAATTCTTTAATTGGGCCTATATGAGATGCTACCCTTTCCTTCTTCTTAAGGGAAGTCTTCCCATGACACCGCAATTTTCCTATTTTTCAGGGAGATATCCTACCATAAATCTGGCAGAGTTTCCCCTGAATTATGTGAATTTAAACCTGATATATATCAATTAAGTACATTTCTAATGTCCATACTCCCAATTTCCAATTATGAATAAAACTAAAATTTCAATAATTATAAATCATACCATAAATGACTCAACTATCCTAACTTACCCACAGCCCAGAACCTGTGTCGCTCCATGATGGCAATAACATAATCCAATTTCATATTATACACATTTTCCACTATTATGACATTCCATTCTCTTTTATATAGTACAATACATTTCTACATAAATTACTACAATTATAAATGAATACAAATTCCAATTTCTACCACATATAATAAATACCACAAAATCGATTAACATCTTCCGTTGCTCCCTTGCATAACCTATCCACTAAAACTTTAAATAAGAAGGTGTGAGTCTGAGTAACTCAGTAAGTAGGCAAAAATAATAAACAATAATCAATCCATAAATAGTATATTTCAATATAGAACATGAATAATCTTTGATAAGAAATTTTATCCTCAATGCATAACTATGAGGCTCAATCATCAATCCAAGAAGCATTCAAATACATTATGTTATTAGGAACACAATCCTCATTGTTCCAAAACATGTAGATAGGTCAATGACAAAGAATAAACCTCATGATCCAATCATAATTAGTTACAATAAAGGGGATATCCTCTATCCCCTACCATTAAACTTCAAGTCATAAACAAAATAGCAACTACATCAATCCAAAGAATATCTATTATCCATGTCAATCACGTATTCGCAAACCCACATAAACATTAACCTTCAAAACATATTGCAAGTTTCACTATCCCCATATAAATCAAACATGCCTTAATTCACACAAATGCAAATTCATTATCCCCAACCAATCATACATGAAACCAAGAAAGAGCCTACTTACCTCGTGTGAAGCAGCACACTCCACAAGACTTCTAGCTTACTATTTTGGCTCCTAAGGATGCTTCTATAATCCTACATATACATGTATGCTAAATTAGATATGCAATTTGGCATGGGTTTTAACTACATAGACCTATTACATTTTTTACCTCTTCCATGCATGTAAGGCCCTAAAAATTCTAGATAAGTGAATTTTAATTTTGGTTAATTTTTGTCGGTTTGGCAAGGAGTATATTGGAGTATAACTAAAATTTTTAGAAATTTATCATGAAAAATTTATAGAATTAAGTAGATTAGTAATATAAACATGAGAATAAGGTTCAAAATGCATCAAAGTGTGTTAAATAAGTTGTTTAATTGAAAAAATTGAATTTAAATTGGTGGAATGCCGAATGTGTAAATATGGAAAACTATTAAATTTTATTATGAAACAATTATGAAAATGGATGGAATATCATTATTATTATAAGGATGAGGAGGATGCACATTAATTAATGATTAAAAGGTGAAGTAAAATCTAAAAATGTAGGTAGAAAGGTGAAATACCGAGTATGCTGGTAAATTTTGGTAAATTCCAATTTAACTCAAATTTAATTAGGAAAATAAATAAAATTATGGAAATGACAAGCTCAATGAATGAAAAATTAATATGAGCATATGATTCATGAAATGGGCAACCTACACATATTTATCGAGAGGATAAATACAAGTTTTAAATGTTCAAGAATGGTGTATGTGTATTAACAAGCATGGACTACAGACCACCATTAATTTTGGCTTATAAAATGAGAAATGTAAAAGCATTCCTCATCTTCCTTTCGTGTAAACCCACTGGTCATGCCCTATTATTGTGAAGCTTTCTTTCCCCTCTCCCAAATGCTAAGTTTTAGTTGGTTTTGGTTAAGAGTAGTGGTAGCAACATTAAATCGCTGGAAATTGAAGCTGATAGCCATGATTTTCTTCCTTAATTAAGGTGAGATAGCTAAATTAATTAGATGATTCATCCCTACAGGTGGGACCCACTAGGGAAATAAAAATTATAGAATGTTCTAACATAGATGTGACAAGCCAAGTTTGAAAAGATGTAGATTATGGAGCAGATTATTCTTAGGTAAGTAGGCTGTGCATGTTTGCCTGTGTGATTGGGTGGGGATAGTGATTATCCCCTGATTGATTTGATAATATACTTATAAGCTAATATATGCATTAATGATTATGTATGTAACTTAGATGGGATTGTGAATATCTTATTTCTTATTGTATGCAATGTGAATATGTGTGGGAAAGGGGAATTAGTAAGGATCCCAACATGCTATGATGTGTGCATGTCTTTGATTGTTATGTAATATAGCATTGTGATATTTCATGTTAATGTATGTTTTGGTGGGATAGAAGATATCCCCTACTTATATTTGCTATATTATTTTAGTGTACGAATGAATTAAGGGATAGTAGTCATCCCATAAATGTAAATTGTGGTATATGCATGTGTGTTATGTATATGTGTGATTTGGGATAGGTGATCATCCTAGAATGTGCAATTTGCTTTGGAATGTAAAATTGATGTTGTATTCTTCACACTATAGCATGTTGAGATGTTGAATTGAGCTTGAAAATGTATTATTTGATTTGGTTTGTTGGATGCCTTATGGATCCCTTCTTATTTGGATGGATTGGATTTGTTGAATTGATTTGATTATTGGATGTCACACAGTTTACTTGCGGAGTCTGTTTAGACTCACCTTGGTTTTATATTTTAAGATGGCAGCTCAAGCTAGGAGAAGTTGATATATGATGTGATATTCTATGGCATGTTGTATATTATTTTGGGGTATGCCGTAATCTTAATGTATTATATATTGCATTGGAATGTAATTGTAAAGTGTGATTAAGTGTTGTATCATTTAAATGGGATTGGAATCCCTGTGATTTATAAGTGTGCTGTAAATTGATTTGATGAGAATCATATATAATGTATATTTTATATGTCTGGGCATGTTATGTAGTTGTATATGTGGATGAGTCTGGTAAAATGAGAAGATATGTTCATTGTCATCAAGATGTTGCCGCGGTTCTAGGAGGAACCTGTGGAGTGATATGGGTGTGGTGTTGATGAATAGAGGTCTATTAAAGTGTATAAATTCTTATTTTATGATTTTAATTGAACAGTTATATTATTATATGTGATGAATATTTGTACCCTAGGTGGACAAGCCTCTTTCTCGAAGAAACTCTGTTTGATCTTCTCAAGAATTAGGTCAACTAGAAAATGATATCTAAGCAACCCCACCCTAAGAAATGGGAAAATCATGATATGATCATGTGTATTTGCAGTGTAAAATGGAGTAATAGCCCCAGGAAGGTGGGGCATTACAATGCATCATTTCAAGATAAATAACTATCATGTTAACCTATAAAAATCTATTTACAGAGTTGTCCAATTTAGGACTCCTCTAAGGCGATTTCAAGTTCGAATTTCTATTCCCAAGCATTCCTATTGGAGCCTATTCTTTTAACCATCATCTAAGCATTCATTTAGCATATAAAACACCTTGTATTAGTGGTTATTTAATGGCTAATTAGTGTGACATCAAAATCATTTAATCATACTTAACTTTTCATATAGGTGTTTCAATAACATAAATGATTCATGTCTCAGATCATACATTTCAACCATATATCATCATTTCCATGGATCACCCACATTATACAACCTGTATTCAACATTTTTACATGTAATTAACTTTAAAAGCAATCCAATTAGGCATAATATTCGTCTAAGTTATCACCAAACAGCTCCTACACATTCCATCAACTTCATATTGAAGCCTTTTAACAAATACATCACATACATCATAAATTTCAGCAACTTGTCTCGTATTTTATTCAATACTAGCTACATACACTTCATTATTATTGTAATTTAATAGATAATTATCATCAAAACAGATAATTAAACCTCCAAAATTCATTGTTTCTAGTTGCCCATTCATCCTTCATTCATAAACAAGCTTCCATTGATGCATTTTGTCAAACAACTTGCATGCATAAACTAAAAACATAAATTCAATAGAATTTAATCATCTGTTAACATATTTATCATTCTACATTAATCATTGAACTACTAATTAAACATTGCATTCACTCCATACACCATAAACAACCAATTTACACCCCAAACATGGTCACGTCCAAGCCATATGGTTGTCCATTTTCTTGGGAAGCTATATAGGGTCCAAATCACACCTAAACTTCATAGATTAAACTACCAATCATGATTAATTAACTTCCCCATCAAAATCCCATCAAATCTATAAGAAAATCACAAATTTCCAGCCCTAGACAAGCCCCATGAATAAAATAATAGCCCTAGCAATGAGAATAAAATTCTGGTTCAGGGAATGAGGCTTACCAATTAATTTAGGGGTTGATGATCACCATTAGCAACAAAATCTGCCTAAATCTCCACCACTTCCATGATTTGCAGCACCCAACAGATGGGTTCCCTCCTACACATCTAAAAAAATGAGTGGATCTTTGCTCTAATTGTGTGGAGGATGCAAAGCTCTTGAAATCCGATTTTCTCCTAGCAATCTCTTGCAAGAAAATGGCGTGAAGGTGACTTGAGGGGGTGTGGACATGAGTTTCTACAAGGGGAGACACAAATAAGGGTTAGAAAAGGAGATGGTGGAGCACCTTAAGTGCACTTAGCTTGTGACGCTCTGATGGTGCACCCACTCCACTTTATGCATGCATCATTATTTTCATTAATTTTATCACAATTAAACTCTTAAGTAATATGATCAACCTGTCTCTTTATCTCCATCACATATGTATATTAATTGTGTAAATAATTTTCCTAAAAATAGGAATAATAATGTTAAAGTTTTAATTTTCATGCATTAGTCAAATTATGGGTCATTACACACTCTTTGATAATTAAGCCTCAATTATTACCTAAAATAAATACATAATTTACAAATTCCACATCACAAACATATTTTTATCACAATGGTTGTTACATATAATTTCCCAAAACTATTTTGCATAATTAATATGCAATTTTCCAAATTTGTCAATTTAATCCCATCCTTAATTTTCCATTGGGAGCAGTTTCGGTGCGTTGGGCAGAACTTTCTCAAACGAACACCGAATTGAGTGATTCTTGACAATTGACCTCAAATGAGATGAAAAATAGCATGAACATACTTTTTTTCATGTATGTTATGTGTAAGAAATCTTGTTTTAAGTCTAAGATTTATTCTAGAATGGAAATGGCATGTGAAGTCATTATAGAAGAAAAATTCAGAGAAATTCGGTTAAAAACAACTGAATGAGTGATTTTTGGAAATTGCCTTCAAATAAAGTGGTAAATAGCATAAACAAGTCTTATTGCATGTATGTGATATGCGAGAAGTGATTATTGGGAGATTTGAATTGTTTCATATAAAATGGGGCAATGGATGATTTTTCATAAGTGTAAAAGCTAAATTTGGAAAAAGGGTTTATTGTGATTGAATTTAGACATAGATAGTTGACTAATTTGAAACTGTGTTCAAGATAAAGTTCTATTCATAAAAGTATCTATCCAATGGAAGAAAAATCACTCAATTCTGATATCTTATGAGAAAGTTATGATTAATATACTAAAGCTATTCCAAATGGCTTAAAAATAACAAGATGAATGTGATAGGTTAACTTCATATAAATTATTGACATGTTTGTTGGCTAATTTAGAAAAATTTATTAACATAACTTTGTATTCCTTGAAGTTATCTTTCTAATTCCTTAAGAATAAGTTCATTTGGACATTGGATGCAAAAGTTATGATCAAAATACTATCACTATGTCAAACATAAAGAGCTTGCCACGACAAGGCTTTTCTTTGCTGTGGCAAGACTCTAGAAAATGACTTTTTGGGGGCATCTAGTGAGAGCTTGCTACGGCTAGACTTTTCTTTGTCATGGCGAGGTCATTTTTTGTTGTGGCAAAGTCCCAAAATTGCCTGTTTTGGTGGTCCAGCAAGACCTTGCCACGACAAGGCTTTTTCTTAGCGCGACAAGAGTCCACTGACATGCTAGAGCACCCTAAAAACTTGACTTTTCAACCCTGAAACCCATTCTGTTTCTTTATTTTCCATTTTGATTCTTCTCCCACACCTTAGAATCATGCCCTAGACTCTGTTTAGCATGATTCCACCATGATTTAGCTAGGGAATTCCTATTTTAAATAAGAACCCATTATTTCTTGAAGAAGATGATAAAACCCAACTGTTGGATTCATGGATGGGCAAAAAAGATGTTTTTTGGTGCAAATGGATGATGCTACTTGGAACTTTAGGCTTGAATTTTCATCCATGAATGGAAGCTATGCTGGGAATCTCTGGTAAGGTGATTTTTTCCATCTGAATTTCTATTTTTGCTTAGCTAGGGTTTTATAAATTTCATGAATAGTGATTTTTGGAAAAAATTTCATGATGTATGTTGTATAAATCATGGGGAAAAACATTTAACTATGCTTAATAATATGTTAAAACTGATTTGGGCATAAAAATTGGATTTTGGGGTTATTAGGGTTTCTGTGAATGGAAATTTTTAGGAAAAATGATGAATTTGGTATAGAAATCACGGGGAAAATGGTTGTATGGGTTGATTATAGTGATTTGGACATAATAATCCATAGAATTGGGTTGCTTGGGTTTCTACCTAATCTATGAACAGTGATTGTTGCCCAATTTTGTAGTTTATAAGTAATAATTATGGGGTAAAATGATTAAGACATGAATTAAACTATTTTGGAATTTGTTTGAGTTGATTAGGTCTAAAAAATCTGATTTTTGGACAAAAACCTAATATTGGGTTAAAAAGGATTTTGACTTTAAAATGATTAAGTGATAAATTAGGCAAGTGGAGGACTTAACTAACTGGTTTATTTTGATCAGTGAGGCTAATGGCATGATAATTATATTGCATAAAGATTTGGATTTTGTATAATTAAATATAGAAATTAATTAAGAGTCTTTATTGAGATGTGGGCTTAGCCATATGTCATATTCATTGGTTTGGAAGAAATTAGTTCAAGTTATGTATGTAATGAATGAGATTGTTACCCTGTACAAGATGATCTAAGAAGGATGAAAAGGCGTAGTATTGAAGAATGGTTGGGAGTTAATAACCTGAGATTAGTAGGCATTTGTTTCCATTGAATGGACAAGGATAATGTATATCCCATTTGTTTGAAATCCGGCCATGTATGTTTTGACTTGGGATAGTGGATATCCCATATTTTTTTAAGTTGATGTTGTTTGGTTGTTAGGGATATTAAGTATCCCTTAGATTGGAATATTTGATATTTTGGGTTGATATGGATATTTAATGTGAGGGATGGATAAGATCCCTTTGTGGTATATTTAAATTGAAGATTGATTCAAAATGAGCTTATTTGATTGGATGGAAATAACATGGAACTCTTGATTTGGAAATAGTGATTATTTGATATGAAATTTATTAATTATGGATTAATTATTGTTTAATACATTTGTTTACTTACTGAATTGCCTCAGACTCACACCTTCTTATTTATTTTTTCGCTGACAGGCCAAGTGAAGATTTTCCAAATATGGATTATGATTATTGAGCAAGATTAACGACTCTTTAATTATGGTATTTTGATTTTTAATTGGTTGTATAATTGTATTATATTTGAAGGATTCAAATGATGTATAATAAGATATAATGGCATGTCTTAATAATTTAATTATCAATTTGTTAATGGATTTTAAGGATGTAGATTGCCATCATGATTCAACCCAGATCTTGGGCCATGGGTAAGTGTGCATATTTTAGAATTTACATTATGGCTATATTAATTTTAATAACTAATTTTACAGGTTAAACCCTAATAATTTAGGGGATACATTGTCCGTTTTTCTGTAGAAACTAGTCGAGTTCTACAATGGGACTTGAGCAACCCACCCAAAAGTGGGTCCCAGTATAAAATGATAAGTCGTGCCTCGAAAGGCAGGCCATGACAATACTTTTGCCAAATCAGCTCCTAATTATGTCAAAAATTTAAATAAATTAATAATTTTTGGTATTTTTCACCCATGTACAACAGTTTTGGTACATTGATCATAACTTCTGCATTTGATATCCAAATCATATGATTTTTTATACATTAGAAAGATATTTTCAAAATATATGACTTATGTTGTCCATAATTTCAAATTATTCCATTATCCATGTAAAACATTGATCACAAATAACCCATTATTTAAATTCATCATTTTTTTTATTTTTCTTCACTTTAAACCTTGTTTGCTTTCCATTTTATTCAAAAATCTCATGATTTATCCACATAATAATGGCATATAATGCATGAAAATTTACCTGACTTTCTTGGAAATAAATCATAATTCCATCTAATAATTCATATATCTTTTCACTTCTAAATAACCCTCTTACCCTTAATTCATTATTATAATCACTATAATCATACCAAAGACAACTACAATGTGTTCCAACATATAATTAGCCAAAATTAACACCCTAGGTGTTACACCCACTTAGTTCCTATAACAAATTGATGGTTAGGCCTTGGAACAAGCGTCCATACAACATTACATTTGAATTGATCCAATTCTTCTTTCATAGCTATAATCCAATTTTCATATTCTAATGCTTGATCTATGCAAGTTGGCTATAATTGAGAAATGAAAGCAAAATTAGCACATATTTGACAATATGAAGATCTAGTTACTCTATCATAAATATCACCAATTATTTGGTTTCCAGGATGATTATGCATGAACCTCTAATCTTTAGGAAAGGAATTATTATCTTCATTATTTACCTCATTAATCTATCATCTATTTCTTATTCTTCCATTTGTGTTTCTGATTATGAAGAATCTTTTTCTGTATCTTGTATCTTTATTTTCTCCATAGGTGTTGTGTGTTCTCCTGTCTCATCATCAAAATCAATTATCCTTCTAGAGGGGTTAGTACTTTCATCAAATTTTACCTAAATAGGTTCTTCTATAGTTTTATTCTTCCAATTGTAGACTCTAAATGCCTTATTAACAATAGAATAACCAAGGAAAATGCCTTTATCAAATTTGTTATCAAATTTGCCATAGTTTTCCTTCCCATTGTTAAGAATGAAAAATTTGTAACCAAAAGTTTGAAAATGAGAAATATTTAGTTTTTTTCCATAATATAATTCAAATGGAGTTTTGTTAAGTATAGATCTAGCAAAGATTTTGTTAATAATATAGCATGTAGTATTCATTGCTTCAATCCAAAAATACTGAGGCTTAACATTGTCCTTGTCATCTCTTACAAGGATATATTTTTCCTTTTAGCTTCTCCATTTTATTGAGGTGTTCTTGGTGTAGAGAATGTATGTCAAATTTTATTGCTTTCACAAAAAGCAGTGAATTTTTGATTTTTAAATTCTCCACCATGATCACTTCTTATGGCTACTATATGAGAATCTTGTTCATTCTACATGCGCCTAGTAAATGTTTCAAAGAATAAAAAAGTCTCATCTTTGAAAGCAATAAATATTATCCAGGTAAATCTACAATAGTCATCTATAATGATATATGCATAATATTTCCCTCTAAGACTTTTGGTTCTTGTTGGTCCAACAAGATCCATGTGTAGCAATTGAAGTGGTTTAGTTATGTATACTTCTTTGTTTGATTTAAATGATTCTCTAACTTGTTTTCCTTTTAAGTAAGTATCACACAACTTATTTTGGTCAAACTTTAGTTCAGGTAAGTCAAAAAAAGATCTTTGTTGTATAGTTTTTCAATCATGAACTTGTTGGCATGGCCTAGTCTTCTATGCCACAATAAGGATTTTTCATTATTCATAATAAGACATTTGACTTGGAAATCACACAAATCTACTAAATACACATTTCCACATCTTTCACCAAGTAATACAACTGAATTTGAACTATCTATATAGAACATATATGTGATTCAAACACAACCTTGTAACCATTATCAAAAAATTGACTAACACTTAAAATTGTGTTTTAATCCTTCTACAAGTAAAATATTCAAAATAGTAATAGAGGGAGGTTGGCTGATCTTACCAACCCAACCACTACCTTTTCCATTATCTCCAAAGGTAACTATTCCTCTATTTTTAGCTTTTAACTCTATGAACAACTCCTTCTCCCCTGTCATATGTCTTCATCAACCATTATCATTATACCATTTGCTACTCGTTGTGGCTCTCAAGCACACCTGCATAATAAGGTCAAGTTATAATTTTTGGTACCATTGCTTTTTAGACGCTACTAATCTATTATTTGGAGATATGGTTGTATTTATTACTTTAGTAATAGTTTTTGGTAATTAAATTATGTTCTGTTTGGGTTCTAATTTTCTTCCGTGACTGCTAATTTTCTTTCCTTGGTTTTCTTTACCTTTCTTCATTACCTTTAGTTTAAATAAAGTAGAAGTTAATGTTTTTCTAAGAGCATCATTTTCTCCTTTGATCTACTCAAGCTCTATGTTAATGTTTTGGTTAGTTTTAAGTTGAGTATTTTTTTATCTTAATTTATAACATTCATAGATTATTCTTCCGAGTTCTATTTTTGTTTCCTTATGTTTGTCTTTTAAAGTTTTGAAATCTAAATACAATTCATCTAATAATTCTTTAAGATCAGAAGTTTCAAATTTTAAATTTACTTCATCTTCATGGATGGCTATAAAGCTTATTATTATATGATGTTCTTCTTGATTCCTTTCTTTTGAGTTAAGCAAACTAAATTATGCTTCATTTTCTTCTTCTGTTTCACTCGAGCTTTCTTGTATCATGCTCTCCAGCATTTCCCATGCAACAATAGCTTTCTTCTTCTTTTTAAATTTTCCATTATTAGAAGTATTCTTTTTGCGAAGGTAAGAATTATACCTTTTCTTCTTATCTCCTTGCTTTTTATCTAGTTCTGGGTAGTCAAACTTCATATGCCCAGGCTTGCTGCAATTGTAATAGATTGAAATCTCTTTTTTCTTTTCTTTGCTCTTGTTATTACTTTTGGAGTTGTTTCCAAATCTCTTGTTCCTAATCATATTTCTAAATCTTCTAATTATCATTGCCATATCCTCATCATCTTCACTAGTTGAAGCTTCATCTGAAGATTCTTCATTCTCTAAATCAACTTGTAAAGCAATTGTCTTCTTGCCTTTGAATTCATCTAGCACCTTTTGCTTCATTAAGACTTCATGGGTCAAGAGTGATCCCATGAGTTCTTCCACTTTCATTTTATCCAAATCTTTTGCTTCCTAGATAGTAGTTACTTTAGGTCTTCAATATCTAGGTAGAGATCGTAAGATCTACCTTCAATATCTAGGCAGAGATCTTAAGATCTTTTTTACTAACTTGAGTTCTTCATACTTTTCTCCCAAGTTCTTCAGTCTATTAGTGATTTTCTGAAACTTTTCAAACATTTTAGAAATAGTTTCTGACTCCTTCATAGAAAAGACTTCATATTCCTACACTAGAATATTAATTTTAGTTTCTTTCACTTGATTTGTACCTTCATGTGCTACTCGAAGTTTATCCCAGATTTCCTTGGCTGAATCACAGGCAGAAATATTTTCAAACTTAGAAGAAGATAGTGGATAGTAGAAATAATTATTTGCCTTAGCATCACATTCTACTGTTTGAATATCTTTTGTTGTATATTTATCTTCATTATTTGTAACATTCTTTTCATTCTTTACTACAAGCCACAACTGATAATTTGTGGCAATCAAGAAATTTTGCATCATCATCTTCCAATGCCCATAATTAGTTTTATCAAAAAGTGGAGTTTAGGAAGTGGATTATCCCTCAGTAGATGTGTTGTGGAACATACTAGCCATTTGGATATCTTCACAAGTTAATATGCTAGTAATTTAAAATTAACAAGTAAACCCTACTCTAATACCACTTGTTGGTCCCTTACGGGTTGGTAGCTCAAGAGGGGGGAGGGTTGAATTGAACTTTTAAAAATTTTAGCCAATAATTTGGGATATATGTTTAAAATAAAAGGAAGTAAATTTCACTACACACATGCATAAGATTTTTATAATGGTTCGGCCCTTCCTGGGTTCCTACTCCACTTCTTTGAGTTATTCTCTTCTATGGATCTCAAGTTCCATTAAATACCTGTTGGTTTTATAAGCTTACCAACAACTTATGCATGTTGGTTTTCAAGCTCACCAACAAAATTATACACATTGGTTTTTCTACAAGCTCACCAATTAACTTGCTGGTTTTCCAAGATCGCCAGAAACTTTTGCACATTATTTTTTAAGCTCACCAACTAACTTACTGGTTTTCAAAGCTCACCAAAAACGTTTACAAACTGTTGATTTTTAGAGCTTACTAACTAACTCACTAGATTTCCAAATAGAAATGTATAGGTTAATGCCTCTTACTTAAGAAGATTTGTACAAAAATTAAAAGCTTAAATAAATGAATAAAATATGCAATAAGATCAGATTTATGAAACTCCTTTGAAGTTGACACAGATCTGGCTTTGAATGCTTTGGTCGTATTGAAGCTGTTGGAGTTGAATGATGGAAGATCTTGAATACTCTTTTTCAATACTTGAATCAAAAAATTTTTTTGTGTATCGGTTGTTTTGTTTCTTGCTTTAATCATCCTTTTATAAGCTTTGAGAGAAAATTTAGCCATTGCAACCTTTAGCACTTTTTCAAATGTTTGGCCAAGTTGCTATGACTTTTTTGCATTCTATCTAGCTTTAGAACTTCTATGATAAGTCTTTAGAACATCTCACATTGACTTTTGTAAGTTACTGTTTGATCCACCGCTTATCAGAGTTTCTAAAGTAGTTCTTCAGAACTTCTGAGATAAGTATTTTCTTAGCTGGATACTCTCAGATTCTTTAAGGTTGATCTTGCTATCAATGGTCATATTTTAGACTTCTAAAGAGCTTCTAAGAAATTTTTGATGTATCTTTGAAGCTTGAATTTTACTTCTGATATATTTCTTTGAGTCTTGCCTTTTTGAAGATGCCTTTAAAGAGTTTTTGAGTTGCTTCTGAGGATCTTCTGAGAACAATGTTAACATTTTGAATTGCTTCTAACAAGATTCTAGTGTAGATTGAGGGTTGAATTCAGTATCCGATTTCTTGGCTTTTGAAGTTACTTCTAAAGGTCTTCTGTATTATTTTTGAAAATCTTCTAACAAGGTTCTGAGTTCAAAAACTTCTTCTAGGATAAATTTGTATTACTATTATTAGTCTTCAGAAACATCTCTGAGACTTGGAAGCATTTCTGAGGTTTAGAATCTGAGGTTCTTCTGAAGAACTTCTTAGTGCAAAGAATTCCTTCTGAAGTATTTCAGTAGTTTGGGAATACTTCTACACAACCTCTGAAGTGTGATACTATTATGCCTTGAATTTGAGGAGTTTCTAAGCTATCTCTAACGGGGTTAAAAAGTATGTCTAATTACTTCTGAATGCTTTTGAGATTTATGTCATATCTCTGAAGGAATTTTGACATGCTTTAGAAGAGGTTCTAAAGTGGTTCTTGAATACTTTGAATATCTGAGCTTCATGTCATGCCTCTGAAAAGATTCTTACATACTTTTGAGAGACTTCTGATTGATTTTTATTTGAGCATTCCATTTAGATTATCTTCTTTTGAATGGATAATGTAATTATCTTACTATTAATATTGTTTATTACTTACAGTTACTCTCCTTAATCTATTTTAATATATATTTGTTGCACCACTTGGAAAGTAACATGTTATTATCTTAATTCTTCACTCATTTGTTTGTTCAATATCAAAACTAATTTGTTTAATCTCATTCATCATCAAAATCATGCTTTCTAAAGGGGCTAAACTTAACAAGGGGAAGAGAAGCAGCAAATGGATAAATAAGAAGGAGCTGGAGTACTTAAAGGGTTGCATTTTTTGGTGCTTGATAAGTGAATTCTATTCACTTGTATCATTTCTTTTTAAGCTAAGTTTTATTTTATTCTTGAGCCATGTCTAGTTGATTTATATTGTTTTTGTTTGTGTCTATTTGTAGGGACTTGAATGTTGAGAATGTGATGAAATCATGGAGAATTAACAAGGAGGAAGGGTGGAATGCATTGAATTATAAGCAAGAAAAGAAGTGGCCGAAAGCAACTAGATGTTGCGGCATATAAATCCAATGTTGTAGCATTCAACTTGAGGAATGCAATTCAACAAATAGAAGCATGGATGTTGCAGAATCCAAATCAGATGTTGCGACATCTAAAGTGAAGAAAGTTGGAATTGGGAAGACAGTAACCAGATGCTGTGGCATCCAAATCAGATGTCGTGGAATCCAACTTGAGTTTTTGATGGAGGATAGCAAGCAACAATCAAATGCCATGGAATCTAACTAATTTTTTGGCATAACTTAGCATCTAGTGTCTAGATGCTGCAACATCCAATTTTGATGTTACGATATTCAATTTTGATGCTGCGACATTCACATACATAGCCTTTTTCTAGTTTTTCTATACAAGATGTTGAATTTGTTATAAGAGGGATAAACCCTACTAACAGAGTATGAAAAGGATGAGAAACATGTCTTTAGGGTCTTTTGCAAAGGTTAAAAGTTGGAAATAGGAAGAGGAGGCACCAACACATGAGATTGGATTGGAAGTTTTCTTGCAAGGAAAGGGAGTTGACAAAAGAGCTAAAGAACAAAGAGCACTATGTGAAGAAGCATATTCTTTGATCTTTCTTTACTCTTTTTTAGCCATTCTCTTTTCTTGATCATGTTTACGACAATGTGTATGGTTTCTTTTAATTGCATTATGAGCTAAATACATTATTCTAGGGGAATGATGTAGCCGAATTATGATTGTTTGGTTTAATCTCGTTTAATGGAATACTTTGCTTATTCATCATCTATGTTAAGTGTTTAATTTGATTTTAATGCTTGTGAAAGAATGTCAGCCCTTTAAACATGATTTGTGATTTAATTTGAGGCTGAGAAATGATAATCAAATTAGGCCATAATTAATCACCATAAGATTGTCATGATTATAGAGATAGCCATGAGGCTTATGTGACATTATGAGTTTTTGGAGCTTAATGCATCTTGGTTAGTTCAGAATTTTCATAGAGATGTAGAAACTTTGTTAACTAGGATAGGTTGTTATGACTTGAGAAAGAATAACAATTAAACAAGTGAAATTTATTATCAACATAGGAATAAACATTAATTGCTTAAAATAGGTGAAACTAAATAGGATTAATTTGGTGAACTCATGAACCCCTAGATTTCTATAATTCCCTTGGTGAATCAAGAATCACTTAATTCTAAGTTCATATGAAGAAGTTATAGTTGAAACATTGTACCTATCTCCAAATACAAAAGGTGTTCCTTTGAGGCTCCAAGAATCCAAATGGAGGGTGATTTAGAACAAATGTTTAACATAAACATTGTATCCCTTGAAATTATTTGTCCAATGGAAGAAGAATCACTCAATTCGGAGTTTGTATGAGAAAGTTATGGCCAATGCACCAAAACTACTCCAACTGGATAATTAAGGTTGAAAAAGGATGAGATTAACTTAAAATTTGTTGTATTATTTATGCAGAATAATTTCAAAAATTTGTATGGGAGACCCATTGAGGCAAATATATGTGAAATTTACAAATGATTTATTGATTTTTATGTGATATTGAGGTTTAATTATTAAGTGGGTAAGTAATGACTCTTAATTTGATTGAGGCATGATAAGCATGATTAAATGATATTAACTCAATTTATTTGAGTGAAATTATTTATGTAATAATGTATTTAAGAGATGAATAATTAAGTGATGCATTAACTATATTTAAATGATGGGATTAAAGGTGGAAGAGAGGTGCATGTATATGAGGTGCAAAGTACTTATGGAGCAGTAAGATGGGGAGTTGTTTAAATGCTCCTTCTTCTTTCTTCCACACCCATTCATGCATCCCTTTCCCCTCTACACCCAAACTCCCATAGTAGCCCTGCATGTCCAATTTTTATGCCCATTTTCAACTAGGAAGTCCATTTTTTTCATTTAATCTTCATTATGCAACAAGGGAACCAACGTACCATCCATTTGGACATGAATCAAGACGGCAAAAATCCCTGTTTTCATTCAAATGGAACCTAACTTGCTTCTAGGCATGGAAGTTACATGGAAATTAAGTTGAGAGCTTCATTTTGTGGTTATGGTAACTATTTTCCTTTATTTCATTTCAAATTTCAGTTTCTGGGGCTTTGTATGCAAATGAGGGTCTGTTAGGGCAGAAATTTCATAGATTAATGCTGATTTCTATGGGGGAAAATGGTTAATACATGAATTGCAACATTATTGATGAAATCAGCATGAGGAATCCCTCTACATTGCTGTCCACAAAGTGGACAACAACTGATTTGAATAATTAGAGTGTGTTTTGGTGTAAAAATTAGTTGGACAATAATTTAATTGAATAAGGGGCTTA
>JAYJMB010075673.1:0-67772 GCA_036873735.1 Pouteria campechiana
CCCCCCCCCCCCCCCCCCCCCCCCCCCCCCCCCCCCCCCCCCCCCCCCCCCCCCCCCCCCCCCCCCCCCCCCCCAGGCATGAATTAAGCCTTTAAAAATTTTGACCAAGATTAAAAGGTAGTGCTGAAACAAAATAGAAAAGATCACATAGAAAACTTAGACAAAAAATTTTATAGCGGTTCGACCCTTTACCTGGGTACCTACTCCACTTCTCTAAGTTATCTTCTCTTGCTATACTTAGGTTCCACTAATACTTGTTGGTTTTAAAGCTCACCAAAAAACTTATACAAGTTGGTTTTCAACGCTCACCAATAGCTTATGTGTTTTATTTGAAAGCTCACCAACAACTTATATAAGATAATTTTCAAAACTCACCAACAACTTATACAAGATAATTGTCAAAACTCACCAACAACTTATATAGACTAAGTTTCCCTACTTATTGTTTGCTATAAGATGTAAGCCTCTTGCTTGCTAATGAGAAACAATAAATAAATATGTACAGAAATGAACACCTCTAAGTAGGCAAAGTGTACGAAGTGTAGTGATAAAAATACAATAAATAGAATAGTAAAGAATAATAAAGGTTAGACTCCAAGTGTCTTTGAATAATTTGCTTTGAATACTTATTGGAATGTAGCGCAATGGAGCTAAACTCGTGAGAGACTTTAGTAAAATGTTTGAGTAACCTTTGTTCAACTTTTTCTCTTATTTTTCAGCTACTCTCCTAGATGTTTGAATCTTCCTTTTATAAGTTGTGAAAGACACCTTAGCTATAATGATCATTTTTGGTAGCTTTTTGACCATTTGAAAAAGGAGATTTAAAGCTTAGTCGCGATTTTCTTCTTCTTTCCAGCTATAGAACTTCTGTGATAAGTATTCAGAACTTCTAAGGCTCATCTACTTATCAATTACCATTGTGCACTTAATGCATAACTTCTGAGGTTCTTCTTCTGAACTTTTGAGCTATGAAAATGACAGAATTTTTTGCAAGGTTGATCATTTCAGATTCTTCTGAAGGCTGAATCTAATATCTAACACTTTCATCAGTCATGTTTTTGCTTTTAAGAAACTAGATTGAATTCTATTTATGATGAACTTTTTGAATTTTGGCTTTTTGAGGATGCCTCTAAAGAGCTTTTGAGGTGCTTCTGAAGAACTTCTAAGATTTTTCTGAAGTTTCAATTTTACATCTAATGTGTTTCTTGAACCTTGTCCTTTTGAAGATGCCTCTGTAGTGCTTTTGTATTACTTCTGAAAATCTTCTAAGCACAAAAACTTATTCTTTGTCCATTTTGTATCACTGCTATTGATCTTCTGTTACAACTCTGAAACTTGGAAGCATTTCTGAAGCGCAAATATTGATGAACTTTTGATTACAAAGTTGACATTCTGCATTGCTTCTAAGATGTTTTTGAATGCATAAGCTTCTTTTGAATTATTTCTAAAGTTCTTTCTGATTCTGATTGCAGAAATGTCATTTTGTATTGCTTCTATATTGCTTCTAATTTACTTCTAAGCATATTCTGAAGTTCTTACTGACAAACTTTTGAGAGCAGATTTTTCTTCTAAACTTATTCTGAAGTTCTTCTTAGAGCATTTTACTTCTGAGGTATTTCTAAAGAGCTTCTAAACTATCGCTTAAGTGTGATATTACCTTGGAGTTAATTTTGAGGATTGCACTTTGTCTCTAAAAAGATTCTGACTTGTCTCTGAGTGGTTCTGAATTAGCTCTGAATACTTTTGAACTTCATGCCTTGTCTCCCAAGGAATTCTGATTCATCTCTAAAATACTTCTAAATTGCTTCTGAGCTTCACACCTTATCTCTGAAATACTTTTGATCATTTCTAAATTGCTTCTAAGCTTCACACCCTGTCTCTAAAATACTTCTAATCATTTTTAAATTTTATGCCTTATATCTGAAGGGATTTTGATTTGTCTTTCTGAATACTTCTGAGTGCATTTTATTTGAACATTCTTTTTTAAAATTATCTTCTTTCTATGAACTCTTAATAATATATGCTTTAAGCTTAATAGTTACTCTCCTTAATTCATTTTAACAAATTAATGTTGCATTACCTGAAAAGTAAATAGTTAGTAGCTTAACTCTTCACTCATATGTTTTCTCATCATCAAAACTTATTTGCTTAATTATATTCATTATCAAAATCAAGCTAAGTAGAAGGATTAGACTCAACAAATTTTAGTAGATTGCATACTACATATTGCATTTTTTCTTAAAAATTTTATAATCAATTTGAGAGACCATGTTTCATAGATGTGATTTGTGCCTAATATCTTCTAGTCACATAATTAGAAACATGATTAGATCTTAATTTATAGACTATTATTTTTTTATTTTTTTGATTTTCCTCAGTTAAAAAGTTAGCAATGACTCCATATCATACTAATCAACTAAAAATTTCAATTCATGACCCTCTCCACCTCTATCAATAATTACCATTCAAATTTTAATGCCCCTTTTTTATAAATTTCTTACATGTTGCACTTTGTACTTTCAAATTTTTAACTCCTTTTTTACATAGTATATGTCTCATTTATTTATTTATTGTTATAAATAAGGGCTTTAACATATTCAAATTTACTTAGATATAAAAGAGTTAAGATACTTCATTCTTACCAAATACTTTTTCTAATTATATTCATTTAAAAACTTTATTTTAAAGTATCTATATATAATTATTTTTATTGATTAAGAAGACTTTGCATAGACTTTAGAATATTTTATAATTTTGTATTATTTTGAATTTTTGAATACATTCTTAGCTTATTTCAATCCAAATTATCAACTTATTTTCAACACGTAACCCACAACAAATTCTAAAAAGTGGTTGGGTTAAAAAATAATTATATTAAAGTTATGGTTGAAATTTAAGAAAATACTTTAGGATTAGATCTAGGGTTGACTCTAACTTGACCTAACCTAATCCAGTTATAGCCCTACATATTATACAACCCATAATATCTTTAGCAGGACTACTAGTACATCAATGGTCTGAGATGATTTGAGTACTTCATAATAATTGATTAATAAAGATAAAGGAAAAGACTATGCAATGAATGACCTCTTTACCATTTGAAATAGATAAAATCATAATATAAGAATAAATGCTAAATTTCAATAATGTATTTATTAAAGCTATACATTTCAATAATCTTTTCTCGTATATAGTCTAGTGGATATCGCATTTATAAAGGATTAACTTCAAATAGATTCTCAATAAAAAGTACAAAATATCTACTCTATTTTCCATCTTGCAATGGAATTTATAGATTTTATGAATTCTTAGAGTTCACCCATGGAAAATAAAATCATTCACATTAATACTTATCGTTTGGGTCTAATCCCAATTGCTCTCAAAAAATTCCGTACGAAGATCTTGTGAAACAGAGAAAGAGTTAGAGAATGCTCTAGGTGGTCTTGATATAAACACTCCGATGCTCAAGTCAGTAAAGGATTCTAGGGGATATATTAATAAAGAGCTTATACTTTTAGTTATACATACCTATGTATTTATAGATAAGATTGGGTCAGTATTCCTATGAGCTGGTGTCTTATGCGAGAATTCCTAGAAGGCTTCATGGCTAGAATAAATCTCAAAGATTATAGTGGGCTATCGTGATTCCTAAGAGAGAAGGACTTCATGTGGGATCAAAACAAGACTTAAACTAGGGAAGCTAGTTCCCTGGGTTAAATAAAATCTAACATGATATAGGCACCTATTGTCAGTATTACTATATATGATTTTGATGATAATAAAACTTATATTAAGATAAGAAGTTTGTATGCTTAAATCTCTAATAATCATATGTATGATTATGAATTGATAAATATCAATTAACATTAATATATAATATGAATGTTTAATTACTCAATCATGCACATAACATTAATTATTCTTTATTGCATACAGATAGTGCATGTAACATTAATTATTCTTTACTGCATAAATTTGTCAAAACAAACTAAGCACCATAATTATTTAAGCTTTCACATTATGCACTTAATAGAGATGTATATTATCCTTACTTTACAATATGATTAAATCATATAAGGATAAAATACATTATCTTAATGAATATGAAAGCTAACAACATAACAAGTGCAGAAAAGTTCAAGTGTAGGATCATGACCATCTACAACAAACAGCCAAAACTATCTGCTACCTTCCAAATGGGCTGAACTAATGAGAATCACAAAAGAAGAAAAAGAAAATAGAAGATTTGAAATAAGCAACAAGAAAGGTTGTCTTGTCTAAGAGAAGCTTCCACAAACAAAAGCAATGAGAGAAAACAATGCCTCAAAGATGCCCTACAATGAGTTTGTGTTGTCTATTAAATATAACAAAAAAATTTCAACAGATAAATGCAAGACAAAAGAAGTTAAAGACAAAGCCATGGTTAAAAAAGCATAAAGTTATTCAAAAAAATTGAACTATCTACACTAACCAGACAAAGTTTGTCTAAAATAAAGAAACAAGAAGAAGCTCCATCAAATACTCAAACAAAGGAAGTTAAAATAAATTACCACCCAAACAATCATGCACAAAGAGAAGAAAACTTTGTTTGATCAACATTAGAAGAATGGATTAGTTTGAGGGCAAAAAGGCAATAAGAATAGATAAGGGAGTGCAACTTCAATTGAGCCAAGACAGACAAATGAAGATTGAAGAATGAAAGAAGTTGTAAGAACAAACCCTTATGTTGCTCGAAAAGTGCATAATAATTAAAGAACTTGTAACACCCCTAAATTTAGGGAGCTACTTACTCATATTTCAGAAAAAGAACCTACCAAAAATCCGGCAGAGTGTTCCCTGAAATATGAGGGTTTCCAAACTTGTACATATATTTGATCACCATGTATACCATATATATCCAAAAGTCCTCATACATCCACAGTCCCATGGACCAACTAGTAGTCTTATGGCATGAAAATAGCTAAGAATCAATAATCAATGAATAATAAAAATTTAAACCTTTCCTCGTACATTATCCATTAATAATGAATAAATAATTAACAAGTCACATAATCCACTATAATCTCTCTTCAATAGATAATCAATAGTTAAATAACGAATGTCACTCCATTGGTGCTAGTTCTCATTTCAGGCACCAACCCCCAATTGGACTCCTCCATCATGTCTAGCATCTAAAACATAGAAAAAGGGTGAGTCCAGGCAAACTCAGTAAGTAAAAAAAAATGCTAAAACCTTATAAATCATGCATAAAGTCGCACGAACCAACACATTCCAGTGCAATCATATTTCATTCAATTCAAGCATGCTCATAAGCAATTAAACCACCAAACCACCACTTACCCACACAGGCAACACACAGGCTCATCATGTATGTCATACATACATCACATGAACTCTACTACCATGTCATACTAACACATATCACATTGCATGAACAAATGTAATCTCAACAAAATAAGTAATAATCTATTCAAAACATCAAATGCATATGGTAAGTTCAAGAAGAAAGAACGTTCCATAAACAATTCTCAAATCATTAACAAACATGATAAATCACGGTTCCTGAATGTCATAAATGCTAATATACTCAATCACACATAATTTGGTAAGAAATCTACTTACCTCAATTATTCTCAATTTCGTATTTCTTCCTTCTATGCCAAGCAACCAAAATAATCCACTCTTTCAATCAAGTCTCAAATCCTACATTCATCATAACATATTAATTTGTTTACAAGCTATAATTATGCAAATTAATATCCCTTTCATTATCACCACCTTAAACAAGTTCAATTCTAGGATTTTTCGTTCTCATTCACCAATTCAATGTTTCTACACTTTATGCATCATCTTTTAAGGTAATACTCATTCAAGTTATTATGTTTCTCAATTTACAATTTGGTAATTTTATTATTTGTTAAACAGCCCCTGACTTTTGCATAACTGCCTTCCTATTGATAAATTCTCATACATGATTCATCCTAGTCAAGTTTCCATACAATTCTGCTTCATTATTGACATGATTAAACACATTAATCATCGATAATCATTCATAACATGTTCCACATGATCTCCATAAAGTAAACAACCCTTAACTTCATGAATTTCAATTTAATCTTTCATACCAATATGCGTCTACATTAATCTTATCACATACAACACATAAATCATTGTTAAATTTATGGATTACATTTACCACATTTTCAACTAAGTAAACAGCCTTAGTTTTCACATATTTTATGAAATTAACTAGGGTTTGTCATACTAATATTTTTCCCTTGATTTAGCATGAAATTCACATTCAAAATAACTCAATTCATCCCCTTTTCCTAGGGTTCCATGATACCTACGAATTTCATCCCCAATGGAAACCCTAATTGCACAAATCCCTTATTAATTTCCCTCACATCTTAGTGCTCTAATAAATCATGAATTCTCTTACTAAAATAAATCAAAACATCGTAATTAAACTCACCTTTGATCCTAGAAGATTAGTGGATATTGCTGCCCACTTGATTTATGGTTGATTGATGAAAACCGTGCTCCTACTTGGATTAAATGAAGGAGAAATTAATGGAAGATGAATATGGTTTTTGATTGATGTTGAAGAGGAAGAAAGTAAATTGTTTGCATTGAGGAGAGGGGGGAAACAAGATGAAAACAGAGGGTATGTGTTGGGGTTGTGATTTCCTTGGAGTCTTTGTTACATACACCTTGCGTTAGATCTACTATTAGGAATTTGGCAGGCTGCGTAATCACTTACTCCCCTCTATTAACACATATTTCCAACTTAGAAGTCTTGCAAATTATGTCCAATTCCCAACCAATTCATTTTTTTATTTTCTTCCACACACTCTTATGTTTACCCTATTTCCTCAATCTGAGCTGTGGGATGAGTCTTACATCACGAGAAAATCAATTTAAGCCCAATATTGGATAACAAAATATATCAACTCCATAACTTTAAATCTCAACCATTAACATTTTATTCTTCAATACATAATGATTTTACATTAGATTTTGAAATTAATTTTTGTTACAATTTGGACAGTTATAACATGTATAATATAATTATATTAATGTGTCAATAATTCACTAATCTATAAACATGATTTGCATAATTTTTTATAATTAATAGTAATCAAAATTGGGCAGCAACTTAATTACCAATTTACTTCTAACTTTCAACAGTAATATGCCAATTAATGCATCATGATCCATGTCCCATATAAACTAAATTTTTGTACAATTAAATCATCACATTAGATAACTATATAAGCACTCTTAATCACACTTAAACTGGGTAGCAATTTGATCATCAATTAATATTCATGATTTCCATAAAAATTCAATTTTAACTAAATACACGTCATTGTAATAAATATTACTTGTCTCAAATATTTGGCACATATGGGGGCTGGTTCATCAAAAGTGGTAAACACAAAAGTCGTAGCCTTTGTTGTGAATTTTTCAATAAATCAATAACCACTAAATTACATTTTCTCATAAAAACGTTATAGCCAAAACACCACAATTATCTCCAATTCAAGAGGTGTCACTTTGTGGGAACCACGATTAAAAATATAAGATTAATTAGGAAATGTAGTCAATATGAAAGTTATACTTCTTGAAATTATCTGAATAATGCAAAAACAAATACCCAAATATGAATTTTTACAAAGACGTTATGGTCAAAATACTAAAACTGCTCTAGAATGGTGAAATTGGCAAAAATACCAAAAATCATATTAAATTTCCAATTAATTAGGGCCGCCAATTACCAAAAATTTTATACTAATTGAAAATTATACTTACCAAAATTTGGGTTATTACATTTCACCCTCCTTACAAAAAGTTTCATCCTTGAAACTTTAAACTTCATCTCAAAGGTAAGGATACTTAACATGCATCATCTCTTCAAGCTCCCAAGTTACCTCATCTTTAGTGTAATTGATCCACCGCACCTTTACCAGCCGAATTATCTTATTTTTGAGTTGCTTCTCCTTGCTATCAAGTACCCTAATTGGCCTCTCAACACACTGCAAGTTTTCCTGAACCTAAATGTCCTCTGGTCTTAACACATAAGACGAATCTGGCTCATACTTCCGTAGGGAAGATAAATGGAAAACATTTTGCATCTCACTCATAAATGGTGGTAATGCCACTTGATAAGTCAACTTACCAATCCATTCTAGTATCTCATATGGTCCTACATACACGGGGCTCAATTTACCCTTAGTGCCAAATCGCATCACTCCCTTCATAAGAGATACCTTCAGGAGTACCATATCTCCCACCTGAAACTCTAGATCATGCTTCCTCATATCAACATAACTCTTCTAGCATGATGGAGCAATCTATATCTTCTCTCTAATCTGAGACACCTTATCCATAGTATCCGCAACCATCTGAGGACCAACCAATGTTTTCTCTCCAACCTCATCCAAGTGTACAGGCAATCTAAATTTCTGTCCATATAGCGCCTCAACCAGAGCCATCTAAATGCTTGAGTGATAACTATTATTATAAGTGAACTCTGCTAAAGAACTCTATCCATGATCTGTCCCAATCTAGTATACAAGCTCTCAACATGTCCTCCAGCTGCTATTCACCCGCTCTGCCTGTCCATCTGTCTGTGGATAATAAGTGGTGCTAAAATCCAATTGAGTTCCCATAGCCTTGTGCAAAGCCCTCCAAAACTTGGCAGTAAACACTGATCCACAATCAATAATAATAGACTTAGGTGCTCTATGCAACCTCACAATCTCCTTATGATAGATCCAGGCATACTTGTCAATTTTATAAATAGTCTTCACAGGCACAAAGTGAGCTACCTTATTTAGTCTATCTATAATTACCCATATGCTATTATAACCTTCTGTAGTACTTGGTAGTCCTCTAATAAAGTCCACAGTTATTTTTTCCCACTTCCACTTAGGTATCTCTATAGGCTTTAATAATCCTCCTATCCTTTGGTGTTCTGTTTTCACCTTCTAGCAGGTCATACATTTAGCTACGCTTTGGGCTACATCACTCTTCATATCAATCCACCAATAATGTGTCTTCAAGTCATTATACATCTTTGTGCTTCCCGGGTGGATAGTGTAAGGCAAATAATGAGACTATAATATCTTCTGCACTACAGTTGCGTCCCTTGGAATTGCCAACCGATTCTTGTACCTCAAAATATCATCTGAGCCTACCAAAAAGTCACGCAACTCTCAATTTTGAGCTCTCTTCCTTAGGTTTCAGAATTCCTCATCCATTTTTTGTTCTTGACCCTTTTAATCTCATCTGTCAAGGTAGGCTAAATAGTCAACTGGCACACCTGCGCCACCAATCCTTCCATACACACATAAAGGTCCAATTTTCTCAATTCCTCAAATAGTTCTACCTTCTGTGTAATTATGCAAGCCATACTGCTACCTTACTTCCTGCTTAACGCGCAGCCACCAATTGGCTTTCCCCGGATGATAATAAATCTCCAGATTATAATCTTTTAGTAATTCTAACCAGCGCCTTTGCCTCATATTTAGCTCCTTTTTTGTAAACATGTACTTCAAACTCTTGTGATCAGTATAAATGTCACACTTCTCCCCATACAAATAATGCCTCCAAATCTTCAATGTAAAGATCACTACAGCTAACTCTAGATAATGTGTCCGATAGTTCTGCTCATACAACCTTAATTGCCTAGAAGCATATGCTATAACATTATCATTCTGCATCAATACACATCCCAGTCCATTCTTAGAGGCATCACTGTATACCACAAATCCACCTCGGACGAATGGGACTGTCAACACTGGTGCTTCCACTAAACATCGCTTTAGTTCTTGAAACGCTTCCTCACACTTATCTGTTCAATCAAATCGACTCTCCTTATGGGTTAGTCTGGTCATAGACACTACAATAGTGGAAAATCTTTCTACAAATCTTCTGTAATAACCAGCTAATCCCAGAAAGCTCCTCACCTCTATCACATAAGCTCCTCACCTCTATCACATTAGTTGGCCTCGACCAAATCACTACTGCCTCTATCTTCTGAGGATCCATAGAAATATCATTTGTTAATACTATATGTCCCAAAAAGGCAACACTGTTCATTCAAAAATCACATTTCTTTAATTTGGCATACAACTTGTCCTCTCTAAGATCCTGCAATACTATCCTCAAATGCTGCTCATGCTCCTCCTTATTCTTAGAGTATATTAGTCATCAATGAAAATCACCACAAACCGATCAAGATAGGGTCTAAACACTCTGTTCATCAAATCCATAACTACTACTAGAGCATTGGTCAACCCAAATGACATCACTAAGAACTCATAGTACCCATGCCTAGTTCTAAATGTTGTCTTAAATACATCCGTAGCATTTACCCTCATCTGATGATACCCTAAATACAAATCAATCCTTGAAAACGTCTTTGCTCCTTGCAACTGATCCAACAGATCATCAATCTGAGGCAATAGATACTTATTCTTAATAGTAACCTTATTCAACTCTCTATATTCGATGCACAGTCTCAAACTGTCATTCTTCTTCTTCAAAAACAACACTTGTGGCCCCCATGGTGAGACACTAGGGCAAATAAACATTTTATCCATTAGCTCTTTCAATTGTTCTTTCAATTCCACCAACTCCACCAGCGCCATAAGATATGGAGTTCTTTATATCGGCCCCACTCTAGGTTGGAGATCAATACTGAACTCCACCTCTCTCTCCAGGGGTAACCCTGGTAACTCCTATGGAAACACATTCAGAAAATCCTGAACTATGAGAATATCCTCCAATAGTCGACACTCAGAATGAGCATCTACTGCAGACACTAGATAAGCTTCACACCCCTTCCGCACTAAACTCATTGCTCCCATTGCCGAGATGAGTTTAGGAACTTCAACCTTAGGCAAAATCCTAAAAATAATATCAATTTAATTTGGAGTCTTTAAAGTCACCTGCTTAGTCTTGCAATCTACTTTAGTCTCATACTTAGACAACTAATCCTTACCTAAGATAATATCTAATCCTTCCAGGTCTAACACAATCAAATCTACCACAAACTGTCTACTCTCTATCAGTATGGGGATCTCATAGCATATCTCAAATGCAATATTGATTGTTTTCAATGGTGTAGATACTCTCCCATCATGAACCTTGGGATATTTTGGCTATCCAACTGTATTCACAAACACAACAGAAACAAAAGATAGATATGCACCAGGATCAAATAATACACAAGTCATATGATCATAAACATAGAGGTTACTTGTCACCACCTCCTCTAATGCTTAAGCCTCCTAAATGTTGGCTTCCTGAATAACTGCCGCCACTTGAGGCCTCTGCCCATCATATGGTCGTCCTAGTGCCTAGTTTTGCATTTGTCCATCATAGTGACAACCTGGCACTTAATTTTTTCTCTGTTCCTCATATGGACAACCTCTACCACTGCCTCTCATCCGAGCTCCCCCATGCATGGGCTGTTGTGGCATCCTCTGATCTCCCTGCTGTAAGTATGGACAATTCGGCCTGATGTGCCCAGGCTCTCTACAAGAAAAATAAGTAGTTGGGCACCTTGGTCCTTGCTCTATCTCTCTATTTTGCTTCAGAGCGGGTCTACCCCTCTGCTCTCCTTGCCTCTGCCTCTTAGATGTACATTGTGCAACAAGATGGCCAGGTTGCTTACAATTATAGCACACCTTCTTTGGAGGTCCATTATAAGTTTGGTTGGTTCTAAGCTTCTGCCTACATTCTTGGCCATAGTCCTTAATTACCCACTTTTTATCCCTAATCTTATTATGTTCCTCTTCCTCCCTTTTCACCACTCTGGCTCTCTAAGATTTGCTTGTATTTTTTCAACATAAAGGGAGCCACATCCCACTTGATAGACAATCTCCTAGAACTTTCTGGCTATCTCCAAGGTGTCTGTCTATGCTCATAGCACAAATCTAACTAGAGATCTAAATTGTTCATCATACTCTTCAACTGTCCTCTTTCCCTGATACAAGGACATAAATTTTGTTGCCCTCCTAGTCCTCTTGCTAGTTGGTACATATCAATGAAGGAACCACTCCTTGAAATCCCCCCATGTCATATTTATTCCATCACTAGGTACTGCATGCTTCTCTGTGTTCTACCATCATTCGGCATCTCCTTCTAGTTTATAGATTGCATATAGTACTTTATGCCCCTCAGGACACCTCATGTAGGCAAAAGCCTTTTCCATTCCTATGATCCACTCATCCGCCCTTGATGGTTGGAGGCTTCATATTGTGAAACATCTTCATATTCAGCTCTGGTCCAGGCCTATGCTATATCATCTGTCCAAAGTCCATTGCATAGTTCCTTGGGCTATTCTGCCTTCTGGCCGATTCTAGTTCACTAGGTCCAGCCTGTAATGTGGATTCTCTAGTCGACCTCCTCTATCCCTAGAGAAGCTCTCGTAATGTCTAAGTCATCCCCAACATCATGTTCATCATGGCTCCAAACTCTGTTGCCCCCACTTGTAGAATAGTCCCTCCTCTAGACCTTAGCACATTTGATCTACTACTTCCTACAATTGTTGGCCCTCTTTCAACCTCTGGAGTGTCCACATTCTCTTGATCATTCTCCCTTTCATTGGGATCCTCATTATGTTCTCCCTCCTCAGCCATTTGAGGTGTATTCTCCTACTTTCTCAGTGTTTCTCTCGGTATTTCCCTCCTAGGAGCCTCTTCCTGTGCCTCTCTGATCACCATGCCTATGGTCCGTGACTTGATCACCCTTCTTACAGGCTCCTCCTCCACCATAGGGTCTTTTCCCTTGTTAACACACTTCTTTGGTGTCATTCTGCACTAATAAATAATATATCATTATACAAAAGCAAACCAATTAGCACTTATACAATTCATTCACATGACTTGATAGTGGAACTACCTAGGGTCTCTAATTTCATTCCCTATACTAGCACTCCCCCCACCATCAATGATTTCTCTCTCTCATTTTTGCTTGTCACAACCTTTCTATCTCTTCAGTTTCCTAGTTATTATCATGCCTTAACAAGACTAACCTGCTCTGATACCACTCTATAACACTCCTAAATTCAGGGAGACACTTACTCATATTTCAGAGAAAGATCCTACTGAGAATCTGGTAGAGTTTCCCTTGAAATATATGATTCCCAAACCTGGACATAAATTTGATCATCCATGTACACCATTTACATCCACAAATCCTCATACATCCACAATCCCATAGACCAACTAGTAGTCTTATGGTATAAAAATAGCTAAGAATCAATAATCAATGAATAATAAAAAGTTAAAACTCTCCTCATACATTATCCATCAATAATGAATCAATAACTAACAAGTCACATAATCCACCATAATCTCTCTTTAATAGATAATCAATAGTTAAATAACAAACGATACTCCATCTACGCTAGTTCCCATTTCAGGCACCAACCCTCGATTGGGCTCCTCCGTTATGCCTGGCATTTAAAACATAAAAAAGGGTGAGTCCAGGCAAACTCAATAAGTAGGGAAAAATAATAAAATGTTTTAAATCATGCATAAAGTTGCACAAACCAACACATGCTAATGCAATCATATTTCATTCAATCCAAGCATACTCATAAGCAATTAAACATACAAATGTAATGCATCCGGTGCCATAAAGGCCATCACTTAGCCACACAGGCTATCTATGCCACACATCTAATATATCAGCAACAAAGACCATCCATGCGCAACACAAGCAACACCATAGCTACATAAGCCATCCATACGCCACACAGGTAACACCATAGCCACATAGGTCATCCATACGCCACACAGGCAACATCATAGCCACATAGGCAACACACAGGCTCATCATGTATGTCATACATACATCACATGAACTCTACTAACATGTCATACTCACACATATCACATTACATGAATAAATGTAATTCAACAAAACAAGTAACAATCTATTCAAAACATCAAATGCATGTGGTAAATTCAAGTAGAAAGCACATTCCATAAACACATCTCAAATCATTAACAAACACTATAAATAGCAGTGTCGATATGCCAAAAACATGCTAATATACTAAATCACAGATAATTTGGTAAGAAACCTACTTACCTCAATCATTAACAAATCTAGATTTCTTCCTTCTATGCCTAGCAACTGAAATAATCCACTCTTTCAATCAAGTCTCAAATCCTACATTCATCATAATATATTAAATTGTTTACAAGCTATAATTATGCAAATTTATATCTCTTTCGTTATCACCACCTTAAACAAGTTCAATTCTAGGGTTTTCTGTTCCCATTCACCAATTCAATGTTTCTACATTTTATACATCATCTTTTAAGTTAATACTTATTCTAGTTATCATGTTTCTAAATTTACAATTTAGTAATTTCATTATTTGCAAAACAACCCCAAAATTTTGCATAATTGCCTTCCCATTGATAAATTCTCATACATGATTCATCCTAGTCAAGTTTCCATACGCTTCTGCCTCATTATTGACATGATTAAACACATTAATCATCAATAATCATTCATAACATGTTCCACATGATCTTCATAAAGTAAACAGCCCTTAACTTCATGAATTTCAATTTAACCCTTCATACCAATATACGTCTACATTAATCTTATCATATACAATACATAAATAATTATTAAATTCATGGATTACATTCACCATATCTTCAAGTAAATAGCCCTAGTTTTCAAATATTTTATGAAATTAATTAGGGTTTGTCATACTAATATTATTTTCCTTGATTTTGCATGAAATTCACATTCAAAATAACTCAATTCAACCCCTTTTCCTAGGGTTCCATGATACCTATGAATTTCATCCCCAATGAAAACCCTAATTGCATAAATCCCTAATGAATTTCCCGCACATCTTAGAGCTCTCATAAATCATGATTTCTCATGCTAAATAAATCAAAATATCACAATTAAATGCACCTTTCATGCTAGAAGACTAGTGGATATTATTGCCCATGATTTAATTGTTGATTGATGAAAACCTTGTTGCACACTTGGATTAAATGAAAGAGAAATTAATGGAAGATAAATATGGTTTCTGATTGACGTTGAAGAGGAAGAAAGCAAACTATTTGCATTGGGGAGAAGGGGGAAAACAAGCTGAAAATAGAGGGTATGCGTTGGGGTTGTGATTTCCTTGGAGTCTTCATTCCATAAAGCTTGCGTTAGATCTACTATTAGGAATTTGACAGCTTGCGTAATCACTTATTCCCCTCTATTAATGCACATTCCCAACTTAGAAGTCCAACAAATTATATCCAATTTTTACTCCTTGAATTAACATATTCTCTATAATTAGAGCCCAACAAACTATATCCCCAATTAGACTCCTTGATTGATTCAATTCTCAAGGTAAACCCATCATGCGTCCAATATTTCTCAACTAAATCGTTTTTTTTATTTTCTCCCACACACTCTTATGTTTACCCTATTTCCTCAATCTGAGTCCTGGGATGAGTATTACATCATGAGACAATCAATTTAAACCCTATATTGGATAACAAAATATATCAACTCCATAACTTTAAATCTCAACCATTAACACCTTATTCTTCAATACATAATGATTTTACATTAGATTTTGAAATTAATTTTTGCTACAATTTGGACAATTATAACATGTATAATATACTTATATTCATGTGTTAATAATTCACCAATCTATAGACATGATTCACATAATTGTTTTGTAATTAATAGTAATCAAAATTGGGTGACAACTTAATTATCAATTTATTTCTAACTTTTGACAGTAATATGCCAATTAATACATCATGATATATGTCCAATATAAACTAATTTTTTGTACAATTAAATCAGCACATTGGACAGCTATACAAGCACTCTTAATCACACTTAAACTGGACAATAATATAATCATCAATTAATATTCGATATTTTCATAAAAATTTAATTTTAACTAAATACACATGTCATTGTAATAAATATTATTTATTTCAAATATTTAGCACATATGAGTGTTGATTTATCAAAAGTGATAAGCATAAAAGTTATAGCCTTTGTTGTGAATTTTTCAATAAATCAATAACCACTAAATTCTGATTTCTCATGAAAACGTTATAGCCCAAAAACTAGGCGTCACTTTATGGGATCCACGACCTAAAATATAAGCTTAATTAGGAAATGTAGTCAACATGAAAGTTATACTCCTTGAAATTATCTGAATAATGCAAAAAAATAACCTAATTCATAGTTTGTATGAAGACATTATAGTCAAAATACTAAAACTGCTTTTGAATGGTGAAATTATCAAAAATACCAAAAATCAGATTAAATTTTCAATTATTTAGGGCCGCCAATTAGCAAAATTTTATAATAATTGAAAATTATACTTACCAAAATTTGGGTTATCACAGAACTTCACTTCGTTTGTGGATCAAAATTTATCTATCACTTACCTCCAATAGATAAAGCAAGATAAAGCAAGCTTCGTCTATTACCTCCAATAGATAATGAAGAACAAAAGAAGAAAGTCACACTTCATTTGTTCATATAAACAAAGGAGAGTCTATCAATCAACCAATTTGACTTTGTCTATGCCACCCAAAGTTCATCTATTAGTTACAACAAATAAAGCACATGCACGAAGGATTAACTAACAAACAAATCTTCTAAAGGAATTCAGGCAGACAAAGCAGAGTTCGTCTATCAATTAGTTTGACTTCATCTGTGCTATTTAAAGTTTGTCTACTACTTGCAATAGACAAATCACTCTGAAGTTCAACTGATAGATAAACCTATGAAAGAATTTATCTGCAACTTATGGTAGACAAACATAGATAGAAAGAGGTCGTGACTTATCAAAGAAAAATCAATTTATATAACTAGCATTTAAATGGCATCAACACTCGCACTGTCATTATGCAGACTTATATCAGTCACCATTTTTGGTAATAAGCGGTGCTGTAAGTTTTTCAAAGCTGTGACAAGTCAAACAAGGAGCACCCTTTAACACAACTTAAGTCAAATAAGGAATATCCTTTAAGATAGCTCATCCTCTTCTTTGAATGGCAATGCAGTAGCTTGAGACAAATCAAAAAGGCATCGACTTCAATAGCAAAAATTTTAACGGTCTTATTCATTTAATGCTCCTCTCATTTCGGCATTCAATGGAACCCATCTTCTCTAAAGGTTGAAATTATGAAGAGTTATTTAAAGAGAAAAGGTGGAATGATTCACAGGTGGTGAAAGAAATTTTTTGAAATGAGCTTAACATTATGCAAAATTCTTCCACTCATGAACAAGAGCTTAAACTATATTCTATCTTTCATGAGCTCTAATCTACTTATCTGAATGACCATTAGTTTATATTTTTGGAAGATCTTTATATGTTATTAGAGCTGTAAAAGAGTTCTAATCTGCTCATGTGCTTAAATGTATATTAGCTTCTAGTTAAACTAAAAACCAGTGAGTTGGTAGTGAGCTCAAGAAAACCACACTGTATGAGTTATTGATGAGCTTTGGAAAATCAACAAATTTGCTGGTGATCTTTGAAACCATTGAGTAACCTGGTGAACTTGTGAAACTTGAAGAGTTTTGGGAACACTACATTTATGCCTCCTGGAACTGGAATACAAAAGAGTGTTAGAAACACTTGTTGACGCTCCTTAGAGCTGGAATCTTGAAGAGTGCTGGGAGCATTTTGTATTTTCATTATATAGGATATAGTGGAATCTAAGGCATAATGAGTGTATACTCTTGAAAGAGTGGATATGAGAACGAAGTTCCCAAGCCACTATAAAAATAGTGTTATTTGTGTGTGTGTTTGCTTGCTTGTTTTATCTTTCATGTATTATTTATTATTCATTTTGCATCACATCACACACAAACATGAAAAGAGAGAAATGATCCAACAAGGGTTAAGCAATAAATTTTTATATACCCAATTCACCCCTAGCTTCTTAGTTTAAGACATATTACAGGAACCAACACCTATGTGCCTTTCATAAACCCATGTTTAATTGATCTATGTTATGTTTCCCTAATACTGTTATCCCCCCAAAAGTAGACACTATGAAACCTATCATCAACTTCTCTCCTAAGCTCCCATGTTTACTTTATAGAGCTTGCTTTATATTCTATGTCTAACTTATTTAAAACCCAAAGGACATGCATCAAGTACTACAGTGCATGGATGTTTACCCAAATTCTCTGGTTAGCATTGAATCTCTTCTGCCTTTAGAATTCACCATCATTCTCATTATAAATTTCTTTTTACTGGGCTTTTCTTTATTGCATTTGGGAATGGACCCTTAGATCTCAGACCCTTTTGGTGAAGTTCTATCTTCTTTGGGAAATAGAATTTCTTCAATTCCAACTTAATTCAGCCTAGTACTATCTCAATCTGACCAATCAGCACCTTACCAACTATTTCATTGGTCACATGCAAACCTTGGACCAAGTGAGAGTCCTTGAGGAGAAGTAGATGAGGGCGAAGTGCTAGGTGGTGGAACTAAAGGCCATTATGGATGCCCAAGTAGAATAATCTTCTTTTTTTCTTTCTTCTTTGTTATTTTTTTGTACCTAAGACTCTGTGACTTTTCAATAAAATTTCCTTTATTATGTTATGGTGTGTGCCTTCACTTTTGGGGGTGATAATATTTGAAATTATTATGTTGTTCCTATATAACTTGCTAATACTTAGGGCTATGATCACATTACTATGTATACAGATGTTTTTGACCCTTAGATCCACTCCGCTTTTGGAAAGTCACATTCCTTCTTCCTTCCACCTAATGCTACTGCTTTGCAGTTTAACTTTTGAAGAGTCACACACCTTCTGTCCTTTGTCAAACACTACCATTAGCACTTCCATTTTTTTAAGGTCATGCTCCTTCTGATTTCCATCTCTCACTATCATATGGAACTCTTACTTATGGATGCCTATTTTGGCCTTTTAACAAGCTATCAAGCAATTTAAATTTCAAAATCGATGATTCATGTATTAGTTTTTTCAATCAAAGTGATGTTGCACGCACATTCCCACTTTTCCTACATCTACATATCCAAACATTTAACGCAGGCTCAATGTCACCATTTCTCCTACTTTTTTCAAGATCAAAAGGCAATTTACGTGTAGGAGTTTCTATAAGAAGCATTCTCCTGCCATATTTTCTACTTTCCTACCCTTTTTTACCTTCTTTATTTTTTACTCTATGGTCATCACCTTTTCTTTTTTACCTTCTTTATTTTTTACTCTATGGTCATCACCTCTTCTTAATCTCCTTGCTTTCTAGATTATTTAACTCTCAGTGGAATGGTTGTCGAAAAATTGCTCTCCTCTCTTTCTTCTAGCATCTATGTTGAATTCTAGGTTAGGGATCTACCTAAGGATATGAAATGGGTTACCACTTCTTCCTCTACTCTCCCTAATCATCCTATATAGGGCTTTATTTCTATTTTTTTAAACTCTTTAAAGTTACCTTTATTATTCAAACTTCATTACTCATTTTCTTAATGGCTACAGCTTTGCCCTTACCTAAACCATGCCTAACAATTGGCAATACATTCTATCACTTAGTCGCTAAGTCTACGATCTTCATCAGGCCCCCATCTTCACCATGGAAATGTGGGCCTCTATTTTCATTGTAAATAAAAGTTCACAATTTGTGGGTTATTTTTATTTTTCTCCTCTTAAGCAATGACATTAATTTTTCCAACCTAACATGGATGGGGACGATGAGTGGAAGCACCATTGGACGTGGGCTTAATGATCGCAGAGCCAATGGTTGTTTCCTTATCACTGGATTCTTGACATCATCCATTTACAACCCCAATCTCTTAACCCCCATAGAAGAGTTTAGTCTAGGTTTTCTTCGATATAATTTAATGTCCATAAAGAAGCTTCAAGTAAACATTCATTCTACCCAAAAATGCTTTCAGGAAGCCAATTTTCCTTACTAGTTTCCTCATCAAGAGGTCCTTGTCCCTAACCAATTTGTTTTTTTTTATGTACCTTTTTCTTGAGCTAGCCTCTGTTATAAAGTAGGAAGCTCTATCCTTGATTCTTCTTAGCGTGGGGCATTTGCTCCTTCCTTTGGTTCCTACAAGGATAAGGGTGCCATTTGTAAACCCTCCACTTCCAAAGAGCCCATATGTCTGAATTCTATGGTAAGGAAACCTACTCATCCTATTTGTTTTATGGCTCTTGCTTCTTCTAAGAGCCTTCCTCCTCCTGCGGATCCTTCTATTTTTTTTCTTTTTCCACCTCTTCTTTCATTTCTTCCCAGGATGATGAGCCTCTCCTAGAACTAGTTGATATTTTTTCTAGGAGGTAGGGTTCCTCTAGAGCCTCCCATTCCTTATCTTTAGTTGGTTCCTCAAGATGGGCTACTTTCTTAGGGGCAACAATGTCAGGGCTTTTCCTTGGGGTGTTGTTATAATTGAGGAAGTCTTGGTGCTTGAGGAGGATCCAGATGTGTCTTTAGGAAGAATTTCATATCTTATATCTGCAAGTTTGTCTATTGTCATTGTTCCATATTCAAGAGAGGAGACAAGCAATTCTTTATTTGGTCTTGTTTTCATTTATAAGGGGGAGGCCTCTTCTAAGCTTATTGCTAGTGTATATGGTTTGTTTGTTGAGTAGTTTAAGCCTAATTTTGTTCCTTCCATTACTTCTTTGATTTTTTCTTAGGTGGGGCTAATTGTATTGCTTCCTTTGTCTTTCAAGCTGGTCCCATCTAGGCCCCTCCTTTAATCTAGGTCAATCCCTTTCAAGTCCCTCTTAATTTTGTTTTGGTCAATCATTTTTAGGTCCTTCCCACTTGAATGTGGGTTGGTCCCTTCTAGGTCCCCACCATTTGTGTTACCTTCTACTTTCGCTAATTTTAAAGCTGATGATGATGGAGTGAGGTGCGTGAGTGTAATCCACTTCCATCCCTTTGTGACTTTTCCTAGTCATTGATTTCATTTCTAGGTACCTACTATTATTAAAGTGTAAATTTGTTTATGTAATCAACATTCATATATTTCCTTGGTGTCTCATTTTTAGGGTTGTCACTTTCTCTCTCCCAAATTTACAATATCTAAAGCACTATGCTTGTCTTATTAACATAACAGCTGAGCGTCTGAACCAACTTCAGTGAGTGGCACCTCCTTTAAGGTGCTAAGGAAGAGCCTTCCACTTCCTCTTCTCCTTCCTCTCTTCCATCTTCACCATATTACATATTATTGTTCGATACTCAATCATTGCCTTCTTTACTTTAGTAGCCAAATTTAATTCCATTGTTTATACACAAGTTATCTTATCACCTAGACCAATCATAGGCCCAGGAAAGTTCAACAGAGACCATGGCATTTAAATCAATGTCCTTCAAGTTGCTATTGATTGATGCAACATGGTTCCTCCAATCAAGATTTTTGGAATAAGAGGTAGCTAAGGCTCAAGGCTAACTAGCACTTACCTAAGCCTAGTTGTAGGAAGCATAGGAAAATTGTCTTGGGAGTGGGAATGTTTAATTTCTTGATTTGGAACAAAATTGCTTGTTTACCATTGCATAGAATGAGTGGCTTATGACTTTATTAGCGGAGGAATGAGTTTGAGTTTAGGAGTTAGAGGCTTCCACCAAGGTGTCTAAAACTCAAGAGGAAGCTTTATTTATTGCTCACTTTGGACTGGTTGCTGAGTGAGATTTTAACTTTACTATGTGCAATGCTGCCATAGAGGCTCTGAAGGTCAAGGTAGAAGTGCTAGCCAACCATGAGGTGGAGGCCACGAATCATAAGGCTTCTCTTCATGAAGAGCTCTCTTCGATCCATGGGAAGCATGAGTTGGATCTTAAGGAAGCTCAATCACAAATGCTTCAGCAACTTGTAGCTGACCCAAAACATTAGGATGAGGTTGTCAATCAAGGAGCAGCTTTGTTTATAGGTGTCTCAAAAATTACCCAATATAATATTAGCAATATAATTCTTGGGGATTCTAATGAAGATAGTTGATATGTAAAAAGATTTCTTATGTATTAAAAATTATTTCGTTAATAAGAAAAAATATCTTGCGTAGTTCAATTTTCTTATGAACTTGTGTGTTTCCCTGATAGTAAAAATGTTTCATTGATAATATATGTGTAGGTGTTTTTCATTCCATATCCTTGGGAAACTCTTTCTCTTCAAATGTTGTAGTGAATAATCCCCATTATTGAGGACTTCACATACCCAATATAAGCCTTCCTAATTTAGAGCAAGATTTCCCCTAGTTTCTATGGGGTTATTAACAATAGCTTGGTACAAAATCTAATCTCCTTCTCTAAAATTTCTAGTATTGACCTTGTAATAATAATATTATTGTATCTGAGTCTAATCTATAATTGCTTTAGCTTGATTATTGGTTCTAACTTCATCATATTAGCATTGAGGACTTCCTCATTTAGTTTAGGGCTAAAGTTGGTACCCATATTAATGGTGCCTATAATTCAACTTGGATGACAACTTTCTTTCTGTATGCAAGCATGAATGGAGTTTCCCCAATAGATCTTTATGTAGTGTTTGAAGTGCCCATAAGATTTTTAGGAATCTTGTATACTAAACTCTTTTTACTTCTCCCAAATTTTTGTGTAGCCCATTGATAATATCTTTTTTTATGGCTTCCATTAGACTATTAGTCTAATGGTGGGCCACAGATGAAAATTTTTATATATGCAATATGCAATACAAAATTTTTGGAATGATTTACTATCAAATTAGGTTTTTTATTTAAGATTAGTATTATTGGTATTCGAAATTGGTACATTATGCTCCCTAAGATGAATCCTTCCACTTATGCTATCGATATCCATCGAACTACCTTGGTTTTGACCCATTTGGTGAAGTAGTCCATGATTGTGATGATGAACTTATGCCTTCTTACTACTAGTGAAAATGGTCCCAAAATATCTATTCTTCACTAATACAAGGGCTAAGAGTAGCTAATGGTGGACGATGGGGTAACTAGAAGGCGTGGGATGCTTGTGCATCTCTAACATTTGCCGCATCTTTGCACGTATTCTTTATAATCCGTGCCATTATCAAATATCCCTGTTCGATGACCTTGAAAGCTGATTAGTGCATTCTCCTTCATGAATTTATTTCAAGATTTTTTGGCCTTCTTCCTTTATGATGTAGCAGAGGTAAGGTTGTAGATGTCCTCTTTGATAAAGTTTTCCCTCTAAGTGGACAAATTTTCCTTGAATCATGCCAACTTCTTTGCTTCCAATGGGTTTGCTAGTTTTTCCCTTGTTCTTAAGTAGCCTTATATAGGATCCATCAATGATGGATCTTACAACTTTCAGATGTTTACGTTCCTTTGAGGGGTGAATGTTGGTGCCAAAGCTTGCCTAGACAATTGTCAACTTTCATATTAGCTTCCCAAAGTACTTAGATGAGGGAGACCTTTATGAAATAGTCCAACATTCTTGAAGCAGTTGATAGATACTAGACCATGTGGCTCCTTAGTCTCATATTCCTTCCATTATTTTACTATTAGCTGGGAGTCACAATGGATTTGAAGTTCCTATGCCTTTAGCTTTGAGATATTTGGAATCCTGTTAGTAATGCTTCATATTCTTAGCACTGCTCCTATGCTAGCTTGATTTAATATCTGGCAATATAGAGTTTCAATGGATCCAAATGCAACTACCTTTGTATCCTAGTGGTTTTCCCTTCATAATTAGTTGCTTTCATTGGCTTTTGTTGTGGTGCTTCTATTGTTGTAACTGCAACAACTGCAAAGCTTTCCACAATACATTTGACAAGGAAGTTTGCCATGACATTTCCTTTAATTTTCATTTAGGGGAGGAATATAATATTGAATTCATTGAGCTTTATCACCCATTTAACCATGTAGTCGAAGAGCTCCATCCTTTGAAGGAGCTACTTAAGTAATTAATTCATGTAGATGAGGATAGGGTGCCCCTAAAAAGAAGGGTAGAGTCTCAATGCTGCGATTACCAAAGGCGACAACTATCTTCTGTACTATGGGATACTAACACTTTGCATCCCTCAGCATCCTACTGACTTAATAGACTAGTTGCTATTGCACTTCCCTCTCCCAAAGTAGTATTGTTGCAACTATTTCTAGTCTTGCTGCCAAGCAAACATATAAAATTTCTCCCCTTACATGGGCGCATAACAAAGGAAGCTAAGCAAGGTAGAGTTTTAATTCTTCAAAAGCCCTTTGGGTTTCCCAGTTCCATTTGAACTCACCTAGTCCTTCATCGAAAGCCTTTTTCTGCAACATTTTGAAGAAAGATAAGCTCCTTTTCACTAATTTCAATAGAAACATATTTAGAGCTACTAGTATTCCTGTGAGTCTTCGTATCTCCTTTATCAATCAAGGTGGTTGCATAGTTTGGATTATTGGTCCCTTGCACAATGGTAGCTCAAGGAGGAGGGAGGGGGGGGGGATTGAGCTTTTAAAATTTTTGGCCAAAACAAAAGATCAAAGTGCTGAATAAACAAATAGAGCAAATTGCACAGCACACAGTATAAGATTTTATAGTGGTTTGGCCCTTCCTGGGTTTCAACTCTACTCCTCTGAGTCAGTTTTCTCTACTGATCTCAGGTTCTACTAACACCTTAATCAACCTGATCAAATACAAATTGGTTTTCCTACAAGCTCACCAACCAACTTATTAGTTTTCCAAGCTAACTGGAAACTTTTACAACTTGTTGGTTTTCAAAGCTCACCAACAAACTTTTATGCTTTCAGCAAGTTTCCTACTTACTTATCTCAATACATAAACACCAAGCATTTTACTTGCGTTATCAAATACTAAAAAGAAGTGTGCAGATTAATACCTCTTACTTAAGCAAACTGATACATAAATTCAAAACTTTAAGTAAATGAGTAACAATTAAGAATAAGAGACTCAAACTCCTTGATTGAGAAGTTATTTGGACTTTGAAAGCTCTGATAGAGTTGTTGCTATTGGAGTTGAACTTTGAAGGAAGATTTTGAATGCTCAAAACTTATATTTTTGGTATATTCCATGTATCTTCTATATTTCTGAATGCCTCTTTTATAGGCTGAGAAATATTTTCCTTGCTGACTTTTGTAGTCTGTCAAACATTCACAAAATATTTTCTTCATCTAATATTTTGTCTTATTTCTGACTTTGCAATAGTTTGTTATTGGTCTGCTACTTTGACTTAACGTTCACATGAGTATCGGATGCACCGAAGCAGCTTCTTCAGTTCCTCTGAAATGGCGAGCACATAGTCAATGTGTTAGAGAAATGATTTCAAATGCACCGAAGAACTGACTTTAGTTTCTCTGAAGTGGCGGAAGACCTCTTTACTTGTGATAGTTCTTTAAAGAGTAGAGTTCAAATTCTCCGAGCCTTCAATTCTTCAAAAAGGGTGACTCCAAAGTAAGGTTTGACAACTCCAAAATTTATTTGCTAACTTCAAAATATATTTGTTGACTCCGAAGTGTATCTTAATGATTTCGAAACATGTATGGTTAACTCTGAAGCATATATTCATAACCTTGAAGCTTTTCTGATTAATTTTGAAGCATGCTTGAAGATTCTGAAGCATATCTGGTTAACTTTAAAGTGTATCTTTATGACTCTAAAGTGTATCTAGTTAACTTTGAAGTGCATCTTGATTAACTCCAAAGTGTGTTTGATGAACTCCAAAGTATGTCCAATAAACTCTAAAGTATGCCTGATGAACTCTGAAGTATATCTGATGAACTACGAAGTATGCTTGAAGACTCTGAAGTATGCTTGAAGTCTCCGAAGCATGTCTTGTTGATTTTAAAAATGTTTTAAAGACTCCGAAGTATACTAATGATTCTTAAGTATATCATAACGAATCCAAAAGCTTTCCTGTTGATTCCAAAGTATATCATGATGACTCCGAAGGCTTTTCTGTTGACTCTAAAGCATGTAATGATGACTCTAAAGCTTTCCTATTGACTTTGAATCATGTCTTAGCTGACTTTGAAGTGAGACTTTGTGCTCCAAAGGGATGAACTTTGACTGAAGTGTCCTTAAAGACTTTAAGATTTCTATTTTCTTTTTTTAAGTATATACGTAATTTATATACTTATTTTTTATGACCATTTACTTGATTTCTTCCTTTGATCATTATAAAGATTATTCTCAAGTTGAGTATTGGATAATATTTCTACAATATGCTTGAGAATAAATTATTAGCACCTTAATGTTTCACTCATGTCTTTGCTCATCATTAAAAAATACTTAGTTAAAAATGTTCATCATCAAAATCAAGCTATTTAAATTAGTGTGTTCAACATGGATGTCCTAGATTTTCTTTGGGTTGGCTTCTATCCCTCGTTGGGATATTAGGAACCCTAAGAATTTACTTGTTATAAATTGAAAGTGCATTTTTGCGAATTCAGCTTCATCTAGTGGTTTGTAACATCTAAAAGACTTTTTTTTCTAGGTTATTAAGGTGCTCAATTTGGTATTAGCTTTTTCCTATCATGTCATTGACTTATGCTTTTAGGTTTTACTCGATCTAGTTCTTTAATACCGTGTTAACCATTCTTTGGTATATGGCTTCTATGTGCTTCAAACCAAATGGCAAACCCGATATCAGTATATGCCCAAGTCAATAATGAAGGTGGTATTCTCCTAATCCAGCTTGTACATTTGAATTTGGTCGTATCGTGACAAGGCATCCATAAAGGTTAGTAATTCGTGTCCTACTATGGAGTCAACCAACTGGCTAATGTTAAGTAATGGGTAGTTTTCCTTTGGGTAAGCTTTGTTGAGAAATGTGAAATCTACATACATTCTCCATTTTCTATTGGTTTTCTACACCATTACTACATTAGCTAACCACTCTAATTAATGGACTTATCTAATGAAGCCTACTTATAATAAGTTTTTCACTTTTTCTACAATATCTTCCCTTTTTTCCAATGAGAACAAATATTTTTTTTTACCTGACTAATTTGTATGAAGGATTAACAGTTTGCTTGTAGCATACAATGACAGGATCCAATCTTGGCATATTTGCTTGTTCTCATACAAAAATATCTACATTTCTTCTCGAGAAAGCAATTAATTCTTCTTGGAATGTTAGATCCAGTGCTTATTTGACCTAAAGTATCTTCTCTAGCCTGTTTAGGTGGAGTGGTACTATGATTAGGGGTTCCATGGGTACATTGGGAGCAACTAGTTGTTCATCTCTTATGTCAAGTGTATTGATCTAGAGGGTCTCCGGACTCTTACCCTTTAGGAAATTTTTGTGGCATGTACTCTCATAGTCTCTCTAAGACACCCCAACTCTCTTGGTAGAGGGAAACTTAATATCTAAGTGATATGTAGATACCATTACCTTCATTTTTTTCAAACTCAACTATCCCAGCATCTTGTTATATGCTGATGAGACTTTTACCACTAGGAATTCTAAGAGTGTTATAGTTTGGCCTTTTCCTCACCCATGGTTTAAGGTAATGTTATGACGCCTTTTGATACCACTCCATTTCTAGTGAATCCCATTAGTTGTCCCACTACTGACTGTAATTTTCTTATATAATATTCATTTGTTAGAAAAATGTGGAATAGAATATCTACCATGGATCCACTGTCGACCATGATGTGTTTTACTTCAAAGTTGGCAATGAGAACCTTAATTACTACTACATCATTTTGTGGGGTGATGATTTTGTAAACATCTCCTTCCAAAAAGGTAATAGGCAACTGTTCCTCCCAAGTTCTTTTAGAAGTTTGCCCTAACATGTTGACTTGCTTGGCATAAGCCCTTCTCCTAGTAGAGCTGGTTCCTCCTATCGCTTACCCACTAGAAATGACATTGATAATTCCTGCCATAGGCTAATTAGTTTTCATGGGAACTTCTATTCTATGTTCTCTAGAAATCATTTCTCAATACCTTGGAATTTTGTCTTGCCTGTTGTTCCTTACTTCTCTTCTGCAAGCACTATCAATAACATATCACTGCAACCTACCTCTTCTTATCATTTCTTCCTTTAGTTGATGGCAATTCTCTATATCATGGTCGTACTCCCTATGATAATGATAATATTTTGTCAAAGCCTTGTCTTTGTTGATCTAGCTGCATTAGTCATGGCCAAGGGAGGTAGCCTTGGTCCGTGATTTCTTAGAGTATGTAAGTACATGATAGGTTAAGGAGTGTAAAGTTGTCATACCTTTCTCGGAGGATTTTTCTTCTTGGTAGGGGCAATTAGTCCTACTTTTGCTAGAATATTCTTCTTCACCTTTTATGAATTCTTCCATGTCAATCCTTTTAGGGTTTCTAGTAGCTAGAGGTAGCTTTTGGGTGGTTCCAAGAAGGTGTTATTTTTTTTGCTGGCTTCTAATTCCATTCTGGGGGAAGGCCATTACTATTATATGATCCAATCCTTCAATTTTCAATGTTAATTGGTTAAATCTGTCAATATATTCCTTGAGAGATTCTCTATCCATTTTTCTTGTAGATATTAGTCTTCTGGTGCCTTTATCTAATAAAGCTAGATAAAAAATGCTTCTGTAATTCCTTGAAGGAGCTTATGGACTCAAGTTCTAGCATTCTATACCATCATAGAATTGATCCTTTCAAGGTCAGGTAGAAGGTGAGGAACTTGATTACATCTGGTGCTTCCACGAGAATCATCAAGCCATTGTATCTTCTTAGATGGTCTTCTAAATCTTTCTCCCATCATAGCATCCATGGAAGGAACTTTAAATCCTTTTAACAAGGGTACCTCCAATATTTTCCTTGTAAAGGAAGGTCATTCTACTATCCATCCACATGTATCTTATCTACCTACTAGCCTCTTTTTTAGGCCTTCGATACTTTCTTTTAGAAGCTCTTTGGCTTCTATTTGAATATGCAATTGAGCCTTTTGCTCTCCTTAATGTTGAGTTGAATATTTGATGGAGCCGCTTGCTTGCCTTGATGTTGAGTTGAATATGGAATTGAACCTCGTTGCTTTTGCTTGTCATCCCATAGGATCTCTTTCAACATTTGAGGATCTTATTGGGATAAATAAGTATCCCATCGTAATTTGTCCTTCCCTCAGTAGGTGAGAAGGGCTCTCTATCCTCCTGCTTCCTTGTCCTTCCCTTAGTGAAAGGGGGTCTCTATCCTCCTAGCTCCTTGTCCTTACAGCAATAATAGTGCCATTTATCTTGCTGTTTGTATGAGCAGTGCTCTCATTACCGTATTTGATAAAGTTACTCCTTTGGCTTACACCTTAGCATGGGATAGAGCAAGCATTCCGACCTTAGGGGTGACATCGGCCCTAACATTAATAGTGTTTTCAATTCCAATGTTAAAGGTATCCCAGGGATCTTTGAGTCTTTATGGAGAAGGTAAGGAATTGTTGATGATGGCTCCCTTTCATTTGGATATTTGAGAGAAAGAAAATCTCTCAAAGGGCTCTCTCTTTATTGTTGGTGTTGTTTTAGCATCTGCTCCATGATAAATTGGTAACTTTGCAATAGGTACTTAAATACATCTTTATACACAAGGTAGTGAAAGTAAGTTTCCTAGGAATGCTTCGATCCAATGTAAAGAGAGAGTCACCTCCAAGGACGATTCTGTCTTGATTAACATTCATGTTGTCAGGATGTTTGTCCATCATGCCTTGATTCCCACAGACAATGCCAATGTTTAGGTTTGGTCCCAATCGCTCTTCAAAAATCTTACACAAAGATTCTATAAGACAAAGGAAGAGTTAGAGAACTATAGGGGTGGTGCTAGCATAGATACTCTGATGCTTAAGTTAATAAAGGATTCTAGGAGATATATGAATAATGGAGAGCTTATACTTATGTTTTTAGTTATGCATACCTGTGTATGCATAAATGAGCTTGGGTCGGTGTACCTACGAGGTATTGTCTTACATGGGAATAACTCTAATCTTAGAAGGCTTCTTAATTAGAATGAATTGCAAAAATTATCATGGACTATTGTGATTCCTATGAGAGAGGGACTACGTATGGGATCAAAATGGGACTTAAACTAAAGAAGCCAGTTCCTTAGGTTAAATGGAGTCTGACATGGTGCAGGCACCTATGTGCCTTCTGTGAACCTATGTTTGACTAGTATATGTTATGTTGCCTAAACTTCCACTATTTCATACTAATTGATTAAGTTAATAAAGATACAGGAAAACACTATGCAATAAGTGGCCTGTCTACCATTTCAAATAGATTAAACAAGAACATGGATTAAAATAAATGTTGAATTTCAATAATAAATTTATCAAAGCTATACATTTCAACAATCTTTCTCATATATATTTTAGTAAACATTCCATTTATGAAGGATTAACATTAAATACATTATCAACAAAAAGTCCAATAAATGTAATCCATTGTCCATCATTTAGTTGTTATTTTAAATTTTATGAATTCTTGAATTCCACCCATGGGAAAAAAAACATTCACATTAATACTTACATTGCTTAATGATCTATTAATCCATTCACTCTTATGTATATTGACATAAGGATTTAATCTCTCTTTTTACCTTCTTAACTTTGATTCTTAATTTATTTATACTTGTTAGGCAGCTTCAGAGTCATATATATTCCTAACTTTAATGGCTCTATATTAGACTTTCTTTTACTATACCAAAAGAAGAAGTTATAGTCCATATTACTTTATAAAATTTTAAAATATTTATTTGTAGAGTATTGAAATAAAAAATATATATAATTCATACATGTGACATCCTTAACCTAAAATAGCACAACTGCGTGAATCTTGGGTCTAAGAGTTAACTTCCTAAGATCAATCACATGTAGCAAAGAGATAAAAAAAATCTTTTAAATATTATATGCCAATCTTTAAAGAGTTTAAATTAATTTGTTACATCTCATAAATTCAAAGGTCTCAAAAATAACAAAACATGGATTAAACAACATTTAACATAAGTTCATGTCCTCCTTTCTTTTCTTTTAATCACATCGACCTACATTATCTTTAAAAAATAAAATAATTAGCTCAATTGGTAAGAGAATTAGTTTCAAAACCAATATGAGTTGAGATCAGAGTTTCGAGTATGAACTATGACAAGTTATAATAAGATGCCTTTTGGGCTAGAGAGTTAGTCCAAAAGGCAAAAACTGTATAGGCTTTGCATATCAGTGAGATTTGGTGAGCCCAAAGTGGACAATACTTCACATTAGCTAGAGTTTAAAATGTTGTAATACAAAAAATGTAAAATAAAAACTTATTAGGAGAATGGTAAAAGCATTGACATGGATTGGCCTGTGTCTTTCACATACACACACATTTGCAATCCATGTAAGTAGTGTAAATGCCTTATGTATTTTGGTGTATCTCTGTATTTCCCATGAAGTGAAAGGTTTATAACATTTTGTCTCATGCCACTTATGTCAATGATATTGGCAATAAGAAAGACTCAACATTAGATTAAAAAATTTGCCTCAAATTAACATCTAATAGTATTGGCAAAAAACGGTTAGAGAGGACAATACTTTCATTGCCATTTCATTGGAGGAAACCCACGGGAAATTAAGTTCCTTAATGAAACAAAAAAATGTTATGAAGATTCATATTTAGCTATCTTCATTGTTAAATTATATAGTTCGCAATGAACTTTAACATTTGCAATGATTAAAATAAAAGCTTAGGTTTTTATTTTTCTAATTTCAAAAAAATTAAATATAAATACTAATTTCCAAATAGTTTAAAATGGATGTATTTCTATTGTAATTTTACACAGTTTTGATTTGTTTTTTCCACGATTCTGAATCCAATGAATTAGTTTTATTGAAAATGCAACATTACATCCCAAGACATCCACCAACAATATGCTGAAGTTAGAAATATTCAATCACCTAGTCAATTTTTGGACGGCCATGTTCCACCAATTTTAAGGACGTCGACAGTGAAAATTTTGATGGTTAAGTACTAGGAGATGGAAAATGCAAGAATTTCCTTATTGTACACTTAAAGTTGTTCAAGACTTTATTTTGTGTAAATAGCCCTATTGATTTCATGGGCAACCCCATTATCAACTTGAACAGCTCCGTGTTTGCACAACCGGTAGTTGGGTTGAATATAGTCTAGCAACTTCCTTAAAATATTTTTAATAATCCCAATAGAAGAAGAAGAAAGAAAAACATAGTCATCTCTTACCTAATATTACTTATTTTCCAGAAGAAGAAAACCAAAAAAAGAGATGCCGGTTCGAGCAGGAAAGGTAGGGAGGGACTTGGCAAGACAGGAAAGAGAGTTTGAAGTATAATGGTGGGACATGTTTTATTCTCATCTCAGAGGATATTTTCATTTTTTCGAAAAATTATATATGATGTCTAACACTGAAGTGAAAGGCCACCGAACAGGGTTGCGTCAGGAGCACGCATGAATAATTTGGAAAACTACGTGGGCACCTGTAACAAAATGCAAACCTTGACAAAAGCCTACCTTCCAAGAGTCCTCTAGCACCTCAGACAGTAGAAAATGGGAGGAATCAAGATTCACAAATATAGAAGGCTTCACGCAGCACATCCTTCGAAAGCGAATGATCTGGACAGCTAGAACGTTGGGCTGTCTCTGAAATGCTTTGGCTTTCATGGATCTTGTCCACCGATCAAGCAGAATAGGGAGAGGAATTGAAACTGAAGAGAAGAAAAGGCAAAAGGAATAGATGGATGTCAAATTGTCAATTGAAAAAGAAAGTCCTTTCGGCTGCAGATCAAACGCTAGCTTTCGTGGTAGGAAAAATTAGGTGTTGCTGGCGCAGGCAGACAGCACAAGTGCGTTACATCCCCACATGGGTAATTAGCACAAAGGGCTTCCTTTTTGTGCTAGGATGACTCCATACACCTTAAATACTGTAAAGCTATTTGACATTTTGTGTATTGCTATGACATTTTCGGTGGAATGGATTTGAATAAAATGAAATTGATTGGAAAGAAATTTGTTGTAAACAATATAAGAGTAATGTCTTCCATAAAGTGAGGCCTGTTTGGTTAGAGAAATATGGAAATGGAAAATGAAATAACCCAAACCAACTTAGATGCTTATCTTTTGCTTGTTTTTCCCGATGCGATAATTAGAAATGCAATCCTACTACGTATCCTGTTCCCTACGTAAACCATTAGTAGAGAAAAGATGACAATTGAAAAGGATATAAACTTATCTTAAATAAAGAGAAATATAATAAATTATATTTATTATAATTTATTATAATACACATCTATTCCAAGCAGCATGTCGGAGGAGCAGGTTGGACCATACGACCCCACAGAAACTAAGCGTGTGGACCGCGACAAGCCGGCCGAGCACAAGCAGGCCAGAAGGACGAGCCCAGAACTGCTTGACTAGCTAGCCAACTAACCGAGCTAGCCCAGACTAGCGACCGAGCCAAAGGCAAGATGGCTCAGGTCTGTACACCAGACGGCCTTCGACTAGACTGTGGCCCACAACCAGCGGCCCAGGCGCACCGCAATGGTAGTGGTCACCAGGCCGACTAGGCATGATGGACGGCTAGATTTGAGGGAGCCCGATTTAGGTCTCTGAATATCTAGTTTTTATTATTAGATAATCATTTTCTATATTTTTGAATGTTCTAGACTCAATAAAATGGTCAAATTATCAGAAAGATAATTAGATTATGTGATATTAGCAGACAACTATATAGAGATTAGATTTTACCTTCTTAGAGTGATATCATGGTCCACTAAACCCGTCAAAAGATGATGTGAGAAGTAGTTAAGATAAGTTACATTAGATGAGTTAGATGAATTGGTTAAGTATTTAAGATGCATTAAACTATCAGACTAGATGCTGGTGTATGGTATAATGTATTGGATTGCATTCATGGATTGATCAATGCTTTAAGTTCATATTACCAATTTCATGATGTCGACTACATGAGCTAGACTAACCGTTGTATGTTGAGATTATGTATCTATCCTGCTTGTTGAATTCATTTGAACTCATTCTAACATATTTTCAGTTGATGCATACAACGATGGACACTTGATGCATGACTTATGGGGTAGATATAAAGGCAGGAAGGACTGGAGTTTAGATGATCCTTTTATCTATGTACATGTATTGTATTTTGGAGATAATTTGAGGAATTAAGTGAGATGATTTTTCAGTCCCTATTTATTTGTGTATTTTGTTGTTGCATTATTTTCATCTAAAGCATGCAGATTTTGGAAGAATCACTTCAAGAGCTAATGTAGTGAAATGGGAAACTATTCTGAGCCTAGTTTATGATAAAAAGAAAATTATAATGATGATATTCATCATAAAGTGAATAAAATAAAAATAAATAAAAGATAATAATTAAAAATATAGATAACAATGAAAAAGTATAATTGTTATAATATATATATATATATATATCACATCATTCCTTGAAAATAAAATTTTTCTTGGGGAGAAAATGGATGGAAAAATGAAGTTTTGATTTCTTTTTCCCAACTAAATACACTAAGTTAAGGTAGATAGGAAATAACGATTGAATGCGGGAGTAATGATAAAAAAAAAAAAAATTATAGAATTATCATGGAAAGTATTCGTGGACTCTTTCCTTTTTCCATGGAATAGAACAAACCCTAAAAAATAGATTGGACAAGGAAAATTACATGCCAAAAAGCCACATGAACCCCGAATCCGGCATGCTGCTTGGAGACATCGGCTTTCTCGTATTGTCTCCTGCTGCGCACCCAATATGCCCGAATCGAGCGTGCTGCTTTGAACAAATCGACAGTTTGGTTCCAAGGCACTTTTCTGCCCACGGTGCATCCTGTTGCAAAGTTGGATGCTGGTTTTTCCTGGTAACCCCTAACTTTGGCCAAGCATGGTACTTCTTATGTTTTAACCATTTTAATAGAAAATTTAAATGTATAAGTAAAACATGTCCATTTAGTGGCTACAAAATTATTCATAGACGAAGTCATTCTAATATGCAATCACCTTCTGTGGGATATTCTATATAAAATGTTAAATATGTAACTCAAAATTAGATGATAAAGCAGAAAAGTTGGACCTTCTCAAGTTTTTAACTGTAAATATTAAAATTCCATTTAGGAATTATGTCACATAAATTTTCCGTTGTTCAAATTATTTTGCGATTTTTAGAAACCAAATTATATTATGCATATAAAATTTAGTTTATTAAATATATTTATTATCAAATAAATAACAAATAATATTTTAATCACATAAAAATAGCTCACATGATATCTTTTGAAATAAAATTTTAACTTTTACTATTTTTATCTTCAGTAACCCATCAATATATTTTATGTTAGTGTTATTAGAATCAAACCAGACTAGCCTATCGAATTAGTTCAACTACAAACTAGTCAGTTGACTAGTCCGATCTAACAAGGGTCAGTTTAATAGTAGAATCTTTTTTATTTTAATATTATTTTAATATTATTAATAAAATAAAGGATAAATTGAAGTAATATAGTATTATAACAAAAGATCTATATATTTAAATTAATATCTATGATCTAGATTTTTCAAATCTATATAGATCTTTGAAATATATATATATATGGGACATTTTCGTAATTTTTAAATCATAAAAATGCCTCTAAACTTTAAAAATTAAAAATATATATTTGTAAAAGTCTAAAATTTGTAAAAATTATTTTATAAGTTAATTACACCTTGTTTTCTCATTTTATAAAAAAATAAAAAATATATAGTTTTGAAACTGGCCTCACAACTATTCATGAGACCGGTCTCACATGAACATGCCCCTATATCTATCTATATATGTATATATATATATATACATATATAAGTATGTATATATATACATAGTATATATATACTTCCTCTACAGCTGGTGCTTCCTCTCCTCTGCAAGAACGAAGATACCCTTGTCTCCTTTACTCAATCTTTTGTAAAACCCCATCACTGTTGTAAATCAATTTTCGTTGGAAAGTCACAAACACCTTTTGTAAGGTACAATCTTTGTATTTTGTATTTTGTGTTCTTAATGACAATCATGGGGTAATACCCCTCTTCTATGTTCCATGACTACTAATCTTTCTTCTTCTACTTAAGTTTTTATTGCATATTTGGGAGGGGTATTACCCCATGATTGTCACTAAGAGCACAAAATACAAAATACAAAGATTGCACCTTACAAAAGATTGGGTAAAGGAGACAAGGGTATCTTCGTTCTTGCAGAGGAGAGGAAGCACTAGCAGAAGAGAAAGAGGGATTTTGGGTTCTGATGTTAGAAGAGGATGAGTGTATAAAAGAACATTAGTCAGATTAAGTCCTTAGTTTAATAGGTCATGATGGATTATCTTCACATTCATATTGAATGTACCTTGACAGAGCCACCAGGTAAACTCATTGCCGTTGGGCCATTAATAAACCAAAGGGGCAGCTATGGCTCATGGTATAATACTCAAGGATCGCATTACATTAATCCAGGTATGAATTACTCTAACATGATGATACCAAATATGCAATAAAAACTTAAGTAGAAGAAGATAGATTAGTAGTCATGGAACATAGAAGAGGGGTATTATCCCATGATTGTCATTAAGAACACAAAATACAAAATACAAAGATTGTACCTTACAAAAGGTATTTGTAACATTCCAATGAAAATCGATTTACAATAGTGATGAGGTTTTACAAAAGATTAGGTAAAGGAAACAAGGGTAACTTCGTTCTTATAGAGGAGAGGAAGCACCAGCTGAAGAGGAAGAGGGACTTCGGGTTCTGATACCAGAAGAGTATGAGTGTATAAAAGAACATTGGTCAGATTAAGTTCCGAGTTTAATAGGTCATGATGGATTATCTTCACATTCATATTGAATGTACCTTGACAGAGCCACCAGGTAAACTCATTGCCGTTGGGCCATTAATAAACCAAAGGGGCAGCTATGGCTCATGGTATAATACTCAAGGATCGCATTACATTAATCCAGGTATGAATTACTCTAACATGATGATACCAAATATGCAATAAAAACTTAAGTAGAAGAAGATAGATTAGTAGTCATGGAACATAGAAGAGGGGTATTATCCCATGATTGTCATTAAGAACACAAAATACAAAATACAAAGATTGTACCTTACAAAAGGTATTTGTAACATTCCAATGAAAATCGATTTACAATAGTGATAAGGTTTTACAAAAGATTGGGTAAAGGAGACAAGGGTATCTTCGTTCTTGCAGAGGAGAGGAAGCACTAGCTGAAGAGGAAGAGGGACTTCGGGTTCTCCCTTCTTTGATGAGAGGATGTCTTGATATAGACGAGCCTCGGATGCTTTCATGATTGACGAGCGAGAGAATCTCTACTATTTTCTCCGTGATTGAGAAGATGCCAGACAAGGAGCTGTTTATCTTTTGACTTTGTAGTTGCTTTTCCATCGAAAAGTAGATTCTTGAGGAAAATGCCAAGGATACTTTCGGCGCGGGCAGGCACGCGTTATGACACGTGGAAAAGATGTTGGACCATCATCCAACGATTGCACAGGAATCTGAAGGGGATCCTATGTGTCTGATTCAAGTTCCTTTAGGACTCGATATTGGGATTCAGTGAGTCCGAGCATGTCTTCGTTCTTCTGAGCGAAGTCTTCAGTAGAACCTTCAGATTCGGCCTGGGATTTGGCTGGAGAAGTTTGATGCTAAGACGTAGCTGGGGAGAGCTCTGATTGGATTTGAGTGAGGACCAACATGAGATCCTCAGGGGATTTAGCCATGGCAAGACAGTTTTGGATAGCCATCTTTTGTGAGGCCAGATGAACTCCTTCCTTTGTTTCTTCAATGTAGGACTGTTTCTTTGTGGAAGGAAGTTGGTTGAAGAACTTTTGGACATTGATGAGATATCCCAAAGAGGCATTGTAGGTATCCCACCATTTTACCTTGTAAACCCTCTCAAGAGATGCCGAGAAAGGGTTTTGATTGGCTTGGAAATAGAACTCCCATTTACAGTCCATGCAAGACCGAACTTCATGCAGAAAATGCAGATTTTTTGAAATCATAGTTCATGAGGTTTGGATGCATATTTTGAAAGGAAGTAGTTGAATCCTTCAGCCATAGATTGGGGGAAGATTTCATGGATAGCACCGAAGTATTCCCACTATTTTGAAAACCAGAGAGGTGGAGAAAAACTAGTATCTTTCTTGAAGAAGATCATCCATGAATGGTTGAAAGATGGATCTTGGATGTAAAACATTCTATACCACACCTATTGGTAATCCCAATAGGAATAAATAGGAGGATTAAAATTTTTTAAAATTTTTAAAATTTTTGAAATCCCGCCAAAATCTGTCGGGGTCATGATCTTGCAGATTTTGCAAGTAGAATAAGCGGTTGCACTAAGATCATCCTTGTTAATGTAATGCTTAATCTCAACAGATTTCGTATCCACCAGGATAAATTCATAAAACGTTTGTATTTTTAAGATATCGGTTGGTGGATGAAGATGTGATTTCGGAAAGATTTGTTTTGCCACAACATTTGGATCCAGAGAAGAATCAAATTCTGGTTCTAGAAGAAGGATTGGTTGAATGTATTCTTGTTTGGTAAAATACTTGGATTTTACCTTTGGTCCACTTTGGCTAAGGATAGTAGGGGATGATACTACTTCCTTTGACTGGGTAGCCGGATTGATTAAGGTTCCTACTCGAAGCTGGGATGGTGTGACTGGCTTGATTGTGAGAAGGGGATTCTTCCCTTTATTTTTTTCATACAAAGATTTGATGGGCTTAGTTTTTTTTAACTGAGGATTGATCTTGACCAGGTCAAGGATTTTGGATTCGCTGAGCTGAGAAGAGGAAGAAGAGGAAAAAGCAGTGATTTGTTTCTGGGCTTCCTTCTTCTAGGCTTCCTGCTCATCTGTCTCAACTATGGAGACCCATGATGGGGATGAAAGATTAGTTGTTTTGGCCAAAGAACGAGTCTGAGGCCTTGATTGGTTTTGAGATGTAATGGGCATCTCATAGTCCTTTGGGCCTCGGACCCAGTTTGGGGGTTTTTTGGGCTTGACTGGTTCATTTGAAAAACCTTGTAGAAATTCACGGGTGAGAAAATCAGCAAGGTTGTTTGATTTGCCTTTGATAAATTCAATTTTGAAATCAAAGATTGAAAGAAGAGCTTGCCATCTAGCAAAGATTTGTTTGGCTACAAGATTTTTGACATCTTTTTTCAAAATACTTTTTGCAGACTAAAAATCAATGCGAAGTAAAAACTGTTGATTTAATAAATTTGATTGAAATTTATTGATGCATTTGATGATGCTAAGGGTTTCTTTCTGGATGGTTGAGTATTTTAATTGGGTGTCATTCCAAGCTCCAGAATGATATTGGATTAGTTCTTCATGACCTGTTTTAGATTTTTGCTTTAAGATACCTCCATTGCCTATATTAGAGGCATCAGTTTCTACGATTTTTAGAAGGCTTGGGTCTGAAATATGTAAAAGTGGCAGACTCTTAACTTCGTTTTTTATTCTTTGGATAATGACTGTATGCTCATCAGTCCAAGGAACCAGATTCTTTTTAAGTCTTTTCTAGAGAGGTTTGGCTATGATTTTAACATGTTTGAAAGAATCAGAGACATAGCTCAAAGCTCCTAAGAATCTTTGAAGTTGATTCTTTTCTGTGATTTTATCAGGAAACTTATCAGTGAATTCTAAGCTTCTCTGGATTGGTTTTAGTGTATTGTTATAGATTTCATGTCCTAGAAATCTAATCCTAGGTTGACAAAGGGTGTATTTTGTTGCGGAGACTGCTAGTCCATTTCGGACGAACTGCCATAAGATTGAGTTAAGATGTTTAAAGTGCTCATCAAGATTTTTGCTAAACACTAAAACATCATCGATATAGATAATAGAGAAAGACATAAATTGGTTAAGAATGTCATTCATAATTTTCTAAAATTCAGATGGGGCATTCTTAAGGCCAAAAGGTATTACATTCCATTCGTAGTGCCCAAATGGAACTGTAAATGCAGTTTTGTATCTATCTTTCTCTGAAATCTGAACCTGCCAGAATCCAGATTTCATGTCAAATTTGAAAAAGATTTTGGCACTGGTGAGCCGATGTAAGAGATCTCTTTTATTTGGGATTGGATATCTGATCCATTTTAAGGCTTGATTGAGAGACTTGTAGTTTATTACAAGTCTTGGAATACCACGTTCTATTTCAGAGGCTTTCTGGACATAGAATGCGGCACAAGTCCATTGAGATTTTGAATCACATATTAGACCCTTTTGCTTCAGGTCTGTGATTTCCTTTTGGCAGTGGACCAAAAGTTCATGATTCATTTGGATAGGTCTAGCTTTAGTAGGAATGTCAGCTTCACTAAAGCCTTCCTTGTATGGGAGTGTAACCACATGTTGTTTTCGGTTCCAAAATGCATGTGGGATCTTTGCACATACAAGATTAAGGAATTTGGTCTCATAATATTTTATTTTATTTATGATTTCTGGTTGGCGGAGTTGATCCTCCAGTCTTTTAGTCTCTAAATCATTTTTTAAATAATTTAGGTGTTTCTCTTTGTTGATTAGTAGATTTAAGTATGATGTTTCTCTAATTTTTTTATATTTGGGTTTCTCGATGAATTTTAATGTGATTGATTTAGTGAAAGTGGTGAAGGTGATTCCTTCATCTGTTTCCATGAAAGGTTTGATTTGGTTGATGAATGGTGTTCCTAGGATGACTTCGTTATGAAGGTTTTTTACTAGGATGAATGGGGTTTGGACAGTGAGTTGGTCGAATTGACATTCAACATCGGATAGTTTGTATTGGACATAGAGCGGTTGTCCTCCCGCTCCTTTTCCTTTTGTCTTAATTTTTCTTTGATATTTTTTGGAATATCATGTGGTTTAAAGATTGGTTTATCATCTAGTTTTTTAGTTTTTTCTTTTTTATGATTTGATTTTTGATGGTTTTTCAGATGATCTGTGATTGTGGTTAATGTTTTGTTTGTATAATTAATTTGTTCATGTATTTTTCTAATGTCTTCTCCATTAGGAGGGATTGTAGTATCTGGACGATGTTTGTAGGGAGCTCCAGTCACTATCTTGTCTTTTACCTTAATATCTACTTTTTCTTTTGGAGGGAAATTAGATTATTTAATAATTTTTTCTCCAGATTTCCAAATAGGTTTTAAGGTTGGATTATAGAATTTTTTGAACCATTCAAAGAAATAGATTTGTCTTTGATTATGATTCATCCATTGGTAATATTGATTTTTGATTTGTAGAGTTTCTGTTTCTTTATACAAATCAAAGTAGATTTTTCTTTTTCTTTTATTATGCTTAGCATAAAATTCTTGATTTATTAGTTCTTTGTTGATTGTAAACCTCTTATTAGGTTTATTTCTTGTGATTACGTTCATTACATTCAATGAGTCTTCCATCTGGGAAGCTGTTGGAGACATATTTTGGGAATGATCATCAGATCGTTTAGAGCTGTGAGGGTCATTAAAGACACAACTATGTCTAAGATCTGGTGATTAATTCTCATAATATGGTTGTGTGGATGTTCCTTCAATTTTTAACCCTTTCCATTTTTGCGGTTTATATTCTGGGATTTCTGAACTCCTGAAACTACTAAAAGATCTTTTAGATGTTTCAGTGATTAGAGGATTGGAGATTGAGTTTCTTCGAGGGATGATTTCAAAATCCCCTTCCTGGTGATGGATTACGGTTTCCATCCGGGAATTTTGAATAAGTTCAGGTGTGGTAACAGCAGTTAACTTCCATGAAGGTGGAAGAGTAACTTCTGACCATTTGATTATTTTTGGTATTCTTATTTTAGATTTGGTTGGGTCTATGTGGAAAACTATTGGTTCTCTAGGTTTAGATTGATGGAGTACTCTGGAATCTAAGACCGTAGTCATTGCTTTATAGTAAATTCTATAACCAATGCAACAGGTATAGATCCTGGTTTCATATTACAATTGTATAGCATGAAATTCAATGTGAGTGCATCTAATGCATTTGGATCATTAGCTGCGATTATGAAGTTTGGAAAACAGTCAAAGTAGGCCGGAACATCATGTAAACCTACTTCAAGAATGCCATGAAGCGAATCTTCAAAGTCTCTATGTCTAGCATCACGTAGACACAGAAGGGTAGAGATGTTTAGACCTTCTCTGATTAGAGGTTTTTTAGCTACTTGTACTAGACCGAAGTGCAAGTAGGGATATTTTTTCTTTTGTTCGCTTAACAATGACTTAGATTTAATGTCATTGATGATTGGAGTGAAGACAGAGGGATTGTTTTTTCTTTAGTTTTGATTATGTAATTTATTTTTAATTGGAAGGTTCCTTTTTTCTTCCAGATTTGATCATGGGATATTTTTGGTATTTTTCAATCTTTAAGATCATTTGTAAGATTAGCAAGATTCAGGGTTTCACTATTAATAGTTGAAGATGATGATGATGAAATAGATGCATTGCTGTATGTTCTTCGTAACATAGTGACAAAATAAGTTCTATGTCCAATGACTTAATCTTTCTAAGTATACTTCAATTCGTATTGCATGGATGGTTTCATCAAGTTATCGCAATAGGAAATAGATAAATGTAGCAATCAATTAAAGGATAATTTGTGAGATATAATGAAGAATTTAATAATAAAATCTAAGTAATATATGCATAGACAGGAATGATTATAGTTGTTCACTGAGAAAATTTCACATTGAGGAATAAAATTCGGACCACATTTCCCTACATTTTGGCCAAAGTGCCTTCCTTGGCTAAGTGGCACTAATTGGTACTTTTGGTCAAAAACCAGTGCCTCAATACCTCAGTAAGAACTACCTGCTAAATACATATCTTCCTCAGACATTACTATTTATCTTCTTCCTTACATCTTCCTTACATAGTATATATATGTATATATATATTATATATATATATACATACTTATATATGTATATATATATGGGAAATGATCCAATGTAGTCGTCTTCATTGAAATATTCATTGTAGGCGGCCTTCTCACCATACGATGTGGTGGGCGTCATCCAGGCCATTTGTGGCCGCTGCAAGTGAGGGAATGAGCGAGAATACCTTCTTTGACTCCGTCTCCCAGAAATACGCAACTTGTGATACAGAGGGGGCGCAACATGACTGCTTCAATCTCTCATCATCAGAGATTTCAAAAATTCTAGCGTAGCAAAAAACCTAAAACCCAAATGAAGTTGTCATCTTCCCGCCTCTTTAAATTTTTCACTAAAATTCCATAATTTTTATGGAACCCGAAACCCAAAACTAGACATGGAATTTTAATAAAAATTCTATAATTTTTTGAGGCATAAAATAATTGAACCTTAGTAAGAAAATTAATAAACTGAATATCAAATTTTTTTTAAGTCTAAATTTTATTAATTAAATTTTAGTGAAAATTTAACTAATTTTATTAAAAAAAATTTACTGTATGTTTCATTATTTGAAACTTTATATTAGATTTTTTTATTATAAATCCCAATAATTTATTTTTAGTGTAAATCTCATTAATTTCATTAATTTTTTAGTATAAATTTTATTAATTAAAACTAGATCTAGATTAAAATTTTAAAATCCAGCATTAAAAAATTGGACCACTCGTTGTTTAATACATGTCCCGAATTATGCTCCATGTCGAAAAACCAATATTCCATGTCCTAAGTCGATGTCCATGTCCGAAGCACGCTAAAACATTCCATAATCCATGTCCCAAATTATACCCCATGTCCGAAAACCCAGATTCCATATCCTATTATCTACTCTATGTCCTAAACACAGTAAAACCCTAACGAGTAATCCATGTCCCAAACAAAGGCCTTCCATGTCCGAAACCCAGATTCCATGTCCCAAACAAAGGCCTTCCATGTCCGAAACCCAGATTCCATGTCCCACTATCAACTTCATGTCCGAAACGCGGTAAAATCCTAAAATAAATAGGAAAATCAATGTCGATTTTTCATTTCAGACACAAAAACCTCGCCTCTCCTCCCAAGTCCCAAATCTTAGCAACTTTCTCATCTTTATTGTAGATATAGTGTCTTCCCACAACATTTAAATATTCCCCTATCGCACCTCCCTTCTTCTTTATTTTTCCTATTTGCACCATATTTTCGGCCCAACAATTTCCTAAATCCATCCCTTATTCATCCCAATCCAAAATCATGGCTAAAATGGCTGAATCACGCATGGTAGCAGCATTAGTATGTACAGAGTCTTCAGAAGAAGAAGTGTAAGAGAGGAAGAAGAAGTGGACGCATCTCCATCATAGTGGAGAAGGCTAGACGAGTACTCCCTCCTAGAGGTATTTTTGATAAACAATCACGAATCATACAATAGATTTGTGAATGTCTATAGAAAAAGAAAGTAGTGAAGGGAAGGTGTGTTGATTTCGACGAGCAGGTTGAAAATGACTTGGATTTGGACATTTGTAGATGGATTAAAATCCAAGGGTGGATTGAGTTTATGAGTTGCAAGGAGAAATTGTACACACGGTTGGTTAAGGTGTTATTCTGCAACTATAGTTCAAAGACTCGAAAATCATGGATAGGAGATAGAGTAATAGACTTATCTCTTGAGAACATAAGGGAATGTCTAAATCTCCCTATGGTTGGAAGAGAGGAAAAGTATTGGCCTACCTCGAGGCAACAATTATTTTCAAAGGTGACTGGAAAAGAGGTTGATGAAAAAGTAAAGATGCTGCATCCTAGCTATTTGGACAAAAATATGCGAATGGCTCACATTTTGCTCATCAATAACATCTTTCCCAAAATAGAAGCTAAGGATAAAATTTCTGAAAAATATTGCAGAATGTTATGGGCATTGAAGAATGGGGAGAAAATAGACCTGGCAAAGACAATCTTAGATCACTTGTTCCAGGTCAAAAGTAATAACAGATATCCTCTTCTTTATGGATTTGATAATGACAAAATTTCTAAGAAGAGCAGGAGTCAATTTGACTTCTGAAGTTGGAAAATAATTTAGAAATAATAATTCGATGACTAAGGTGAATTTGAGAAAAATTAGTTCTAAAAGGACTAAGCCATCCAAACGAACAAGATTCGAGGGTAGATCAATCGAAATAAGAGAAGCAAAATTTGCTGCTTCCAGTGTGGAAATAAGGGAAGAAGATCCCATTGATATAGTAGAGGAGGTGGTTGCTAAATTAAGGTTAGAATATCCCACTGAAGTTGTAACAACAACACATGCAGCAACTCCCACTGATAGAGTAGAGGAGGTAGTTGCTGAAATAAGGGAAGAAGTTCGCGCTAAACTTGTAGCAACAACAACACATGCAACAATTGCAGAAGCAGCAACAGGAATAATAGCAGCAGCAACAGCTTCTCCACCCACAGAAGTAGTAGCACCTCCTCCAAGCAGGCCTTCATCCTCCACTGACAGCACTATTGAGAATAGGTTGAGAAAGCTTAAAGTTGATGTTGGTGCTCTGAACATCAAGATGGATTCAACGAAGGAGCAGATGGATTCAGTGTTTCAAAAGCTGGATACTTTGACCTGTTTGGTTGAGTCCATCAAACGATAATCAAAGCCTATTCAATCATCTTCTCCATCATCACCTTTCCATGATCTTAGACCTTCTTTACCCCTGAGATCCCTCAGCCCTTTCATTCTGATCACTCTCATCAATTTCTATCTCAAGGTGGTGACCAGTCCCATCATGCTCCATCTCACCATTCCTCACCCTCTCCTATTCATGAGCATAGATCTACTTCACCTAGCAGGTCTACTCATCCCACGAGTACTCTCTCCTCTCTAAATGTTGAAATTCTTCCATCTCTACAGTCCTCTATTCAAATCACACCCCACACTTCTCCACTTGCAACTTCGTCAATTGTTGTAGTTCTTCCATCTCCTTTTTCCCCTCCTCACCCTAGACTCACTCCATCTCCACATTCTGACTCAGAATCCTCTCTCTCTCTGAGTTAAATATTCCACTTGCAAACATCTTAACATGGATGAAGGTGACTCTGAATAAATCTTATCTCTCCTCTTCATAGAAAACTGCCTCCTCTCCTCTTTACAGAAAACTGCCTCTTCGCCATCATAATGGCCCCAGCAACTACTCCATAGGAAACTGCCCCTTCTCAGCAAATAACACCTCCCCCCCCCTCCCCCACTAAAACCTCTAATGCCTCATGTGAGAAAACTTTCAAAAGTCTCACTGGTTCATACAGTGGAGCAGAAGTCATACAGAATCCCCATTGTAGTATCCCAGGCCATTATATAAAATTCGCCATCCTAAACTTCCCAAGTCTACACATTCAACTGGTAGGAGTTTAGGGAAATGAATAAAAATGACCTTGGGAGAAGTTGAACATAGGTAATTGATAAAACAGACAGTTGCCCAACTTCTTGAATCCCAAAATAGAACAGTCACTCTTCGTGATCTTCCTTTCCCAGATTTTGAAGATCAAGATTACCTTAATCGTATTATAGTAGTGAAAGGTCTAACCAAGAACTTCAAGCCCAAGGTACTCCCAGATGGTGATGCAATCATAGATAAGATACTGAGTGATTTTATCCTACCCACTTCATCCAATCCACTACCTTCCCCCCCCCCCCCCCCCGACAAAATCCTTCACTTCAAGTGGGTTCAAGATCATTGGATCATAAGATGAGATTTCAAGTTGTAACTAACACATCTGATCCTAACTTTATTTACCTTCCACAAGATGTGTATCTCATCCATAGGAGTAGGCACTTTGATTCATTGGGGGTTGGCCCATCTCCATTTCCAGAGTTTGGATGTTCCTTATATAGAGCACAACTTAGGATTGTTATATCACTAGGGAAGGGAGAACCAAATTCTATTGGATCCACATCTCACTCCCAAACAAAAGTTGCTGCCACCTCCATTTCCACCCTGCAGCTTCCACCATTCAAATATCCTTCTCTTAGAACCAAAGCTCCAAGTTATAAGCAGTTTCCAACTCCCAAAAAGAAAAAGGCAGTTTTCAGACCTTCAACTACCAAACTCCCTTCTTCCACTCCTCAGCTTCCTCATCCATCCAAACCCTCTACTACCTAACTCCAACCATCACCTTTCCAAACTAGATCAACTACATCCAAACTTTCTACTACCAAACCCAAACCATCACCTTTCCAAACTCAACCACCTTCATACAAAGCACTTCCACCTCCTCCCATCTACTTAGACCAAGAGGGGTATGCTTGCAGACTTAGAGCAAATAACTTGACTCTTCAAGTTGGGCATCTCCCCTCCTACTCTGAGATGCTCACACCTGAATACAATGCTCGTCTTAGGATAGTCCCTCCTCTCGTGCCCCCATTAGCAATACCAGTTGTATCCACACAGGCTCAAGAGAATCTTGCAACAATGGTCTCAGTAGAAATAGGTCCTCAAGTATCTTTCAAAAGATCAAAGAAGTTTGGATTCAACAAACAAGAGCCCAAATCCAAGAAATAAATCTCTTTTTGATATATACTCATTTTTTTATTATGCTTACATTGTAACTTTGATTTGTCCGCATTTTTTCTTATACTTACACTATAAATTGGAGATTTGATAGGTGTTTATTGATATATAATACTTATACTATAATCTATAAACATGAAATATTCTCATTTGTATGGAATACTTACACTGTGTATAGAATGGTGTATTAACTTTTAGAAGTCGGTAAGCAGCTTGTCTCATTTTATTTCTACAAGCTAACTAGTATAGAGGATATTGTGAGACTTGTTTTGATTCTGCTGGATGTGGGTTACTCCATTTTATGCCAAATATACAGTGGTGAAATTGCAGGATAAAGATTATGAATTATTGGTCTCTTATGTAATGTAGCTCAAGAGGAGGGGGGGGGGAAGTGAATTGAGCTTTTAAAACTTTTAGCCAAAATAAATAATTGCAGTGCTGAATGAATGAATAAAACAGATTATAGAATAAACAACTCAAGATTTTTATAGTGGTTTGAGCCTTCTTGGGTTCCTACTCTACTTCTCTGAGTTAGTCTTGTCTACTGAACTCAGGTTCCACTAATACCTTGATCAACTTTATCAAATACATGTTGGTTTTACAACAAGCTCACCAACCAACTTACTAGTTTTCCAAGCTAACTAGAAACCTACATAACCTATTGGTTTTTCAAAGCTCACCAACAAACTTACACCCTTTCAGAAAGTTTTCTACTTGCTTATCTCAATATATAAACCTAAAGCACTCTGCTAAAGTTGCTAAACACTAAAAGAAGTGTATAGTTAGATGCCTCTTAATTAGGCAGACTTGTACAAAGATTAAAAATTCTAAGTAAAAGAATAAGCAGTAAAAGATTCAAACTCTTTGATCAAGTAAAAATTTGAACTTGGAGAGCTCTGATTGAGTTGTATTTGTTGGAGTTGAACTTTGAAGAAAGGTTTTGAATACTCTTCATGTGATCAACAAAGTTCAAATGATATTCAATCTAATTCTTGTATATTTCTTTTTCTTCTGCTTCTGAATCTCTCTTTTATAGGTTGGGAGAGACTTTTCCATTACTAATCTTGGTAAACATTCAAACGTTTGAAAAAAATTTTCTTTACCTTATCTTTTTTCTGACGTCTGACTTTGCTGCATTCTGGTATCAGTCTGCTACTTTTGTCGCTGAATTTTCCAAATGGTCACTTTTTGTATCAGGTGCTCCTGAGTGAATGATTGGTGTCTTGACTGATTTTGGATTATCTTAATAGTTTTCTTCAAATTTTTGAAATTAATTTTAATCCTATTTAGTTGCGACATTCATTTTCAGATAGAAGTTCAGATTTTTTGAAATTATAATGTCTTCAGAAAAATGATCTGAAGACTATTCAAACATCTTCGAAGCATGAATTAACATCTCCAAAGCTTGGTTAACATCTCTGAAGATTGTTTAAATCTTTTCCAAAACTTGGCTTCAAGTTCTCCGAAGCATGTCTGTTTACCCCGAAGCATAGCTGATTATCTCCGAAGCTTGTCTTGTTGTTTTCGAAGTGTCTTATAACTTGTCCAAAACATCCATGACTTCTCCGAAGCTTTTCAGCTCTCTGTGAATTATGTTGTAACTTATCTGAAGCTTCTTTATGCTTTTTTCGAAGCATTCTTGATAATTCCAAAGCTCTTGATTATTTCTAAAAGGTGACATGGTTTATCCAAAGCAATTTTAATTATCTCTAAAGTACACTGTAAGATCTCTGAAGCTTTGAAAAGGACTCTGAAGTATACTTTAATATTTTTTGAAGTGTGCTTAAACATTTTTGAAGCTTACTATTTTTACTCATAGACTTGTCCAAAGCTTGCTAATTGTCTCTGAAGTTTCTCTACATTCTTTTCGAAGTGACCTGCAACCACTCCGAAGTTTCATTGTGACTTGTCTGAAGCTTGTTGAGACATTTTTGAAGTTTGTCAGATTATCTCTAAAGTCTGTTGAGACAATTTTGAAGCTTTTCTGTTATGTCACGAGCCATACTGCGTCAATTCTAAAATAATATCTATTTTACTCTGAAGTTTGTTGGGACATTTTTGAAGAAATTGAGTCTTTTTCAAAGTACATTAAAGTGATTCCGAAGTTGCTTCTTTTGACTCCAAATCATGTCTTCAAGACTTTTATAATTTCTATTTTCTTGAATTAAGTATATATGATGTTTATATACTTAGTTATGAAAGAACATTTTCTTCATATCTTCCTTTTGTCATCATAAAGATTATTCTCAAGTTGAATGATTTAAAACTTTCTGCAAAATTCTTGAAAATAATGTTAGTACCTTAATGTTTTACTCATGCTTTTGCTCATCATCAAAACATACTTGGTTAAGAATGTTTATAATGAAAATCAAGCAAGATAACATAGTTCAATATGAATTCTATCAAAATTTAGTTGAGGGACTTGGGACTTGGACATGGTAAATGGAATATAAATCAGTACATAGATGAATGGTTCCCGGACATTATGTATTTCAATGTCTTGAAACCATTTATCCATGCCCAACTTCATAATCTCAGACATGGAATATGAATCTGGATATGGACGACCAGTTCTCTAACATAATGTTAGATTAGGTCATGGGATGAACGGTTCTAAGTGCCCAAGTCCAACTGCTCATGTCACATTGTTCATGTCCCATGTCCTACTATCTATGTCGATGTCCCAAACTCCATATCTCAAGTCCCATGCCCACGTCCCATGTCCCACTGTCAATGTCCACGTCCCAAACTCTATGTCCCAAGTCTATAACAAGTACTCATATATTATAATAGTTGTGGGATGAATCTCTACAGTCGATTCTTATGTTTGTGTCCAGTCCAAGTGTTTACATAGAGTCTTATAAACATACAAGTGTTTGCTGCATGCCTATTGCAGAAGTAAAAAGTCAATAGATATACCAAAATAACCACAAAAACTACATGGTGTATTTTTACATACCCTTCACTAACTCAAAGGTGAGTTAGAGTCTTCATGGATGGTCACAACACTCTTATGGGATATTTGTCGATTCAAGTGAATATGACTGGACAGGAATAAATATCTGTACATTTCCCATGCACATAATTACAGTTATGCATGCTTCTAGGCATTTAAACTTAAACAGTTGTGCATGAAAATTACCAGAGAATTAAAGAAAAATAATGGATATATAGAATGCATAAATATTCTAGCTAGATAAATTATAATACATTAATATGTTAGTTTATTCAAGACATGTATCACATATCAGAATTACAACCAAGTGTACGATGGAGAGAACTGCTATCTAACTATGGGTATGTGGTCTCTAGCTATTGAAGGAGCCAAGTTATTTCACAGTAATTTGAACCAAAAAACTAGGAGGTGCAGAGTGTTGGATACGCTCCGCCGTTCTTGTCACATTCTCAATCTCAGCTTGTAACTGTTGATGTTCATGGTTTAGCTTGGAAAAGTGCTCTGCCCATGAAAGAATTGTGTCTTACTCCACGAGTTGCATTTCTCATAGAGAAGTCTGCAGCGTTTCTATCTCTTTGCATAGTTCTTCGATCCACAGTAAGACCCTCTCCTCAAGAGTGGTATCCCATGACTCCCATCAAGCATTTTGCTTCCCGTTATCCATTACTATCAATTATTGGAATGAAAGAAGGCCTGAGAAGTTTCTGAGTATGTGAAGAAAGGCTGGGATTACTAAGGGATGCTAACCTATTTTCGGATTAATGCATAAATTAAGTCCAGCCTCAAAAATCAAAATGCACTCTTCTCCACGTCCTCAAGGATGCATGCATCTCCTCATAAGTAAAGAATATCGGGCCTTCCAAGAAGCCTCCAAGGAGTCACATTTAATAAGAGTCTTGATATAGAGTACCTTATTAAGTTAGATTATGTTGGAATGGGTTTTGAGGATCGCGCCAGTCAAGAAAAATTAACCACATATGATTATATTTGCCTATATGCTATCGGTTAACATGCGTTGGTTTCTATTTTTAATTTTATTATCATTGGGATGGGAACTGGGACATGAAGGTTGGGACTTAGGACATGAGTATTGGACTTGGGACATGGGTATGTGACTTGGGACATGGGCATAGGATATGAGACTTGGGTTGTAGGACATGCGAATGGTTCATACATGTCCCAAATTAATATCCCATATCTAGGATTACAACTCTATACTTGGATGAACGGTTCATCCGTGTCCTGAATTAATATCCTATGTCTAGGATTACAACTCTGTACTTGGATGAACAGTTCATCCATGTCCCAAATTAATATCCCATGTCCGGGATTACAACTCAATACTTGGATGAACAGTTCATCCATGTCCCCCATTAATATCCCATGTTCAGGATTTAAAAACCATACTTGGATGAACCATTCATGACAAACAAGAAGGTTTGGGTAATGCTACGAATCCAAACTCCATGCCTGGGATGGAAACCTTCTAAAAGATAGGATGACAGGTTGAACAAAAAGGTACAACTTGTTGGTTCCTTAGGCTATGGTAGCTCAAGAGGGAGGGGGGGGGGGGGGGTGAATTGAGCTTTTAAAAATTTTGGCCCAAATTAAGTATATGTGATGTTTATATACTTAATTATGAAAAAGCATTTACTTCATATCTTTGTTTTGTCATTATAAAGATTATTCTCAAGTTAAATGATTTAAACTTTCTACAACATTCTTGAAAATAAGATGTTAGTACTTAATGTTTCACTCATGCTTTTGCTTATCATCAAAACAAACTTAGTTAAGAATGTTCATCATCAAAATCAAGCTAGATAACATGGTTCAACATAATTGCCTTCCAATCAAGTTGGAAATCACAATAACACAACAAAGGCCTTCCCTTTCTAATCATAGTAGATGAATATAAATAACTGTCTAAAATACAATAGCATTCCAAGGAAAAATATTACAGATAGCTCAAGTTTAAGACCATTTTCTTAAAAGATTGTAATACAGAGAATAACTTCAATATCTACATAAGTCATACTATGCCAAGAATAAGCACAATAAAACTTAAAATTCATAGCCTTCTCTTACATGCCTTCACCTCTGTCTCCAATGCCTTGTAATTGGCCTCAAATTGCAACAACTCCTCTCTAGCTACATGCATTTCTTAAACTTTTGCTCTTAGCTGTCGGTTCGCTTCGTGCATAGCATATAATTGACTATTCAGGTTCCTGATCTCATGCATTTGATGTCTTCTAAACTGATGCTCTTTATCAGTTAGAGACAGATCCACCCATCTAAAGAAGGAACATTTGTTGGGACCATCCTATATTAAGACAATTAAAAAATCCATAAAATTACATCAACATATTTATACAAGACACTAAAAACATGATAAAAGACACACAAGAAAACCCACACAACTAAAAAATCACCTCCTTGGTTCTTATCCTTATAAGATGTCAAGATACGTGCTTCAAAATAGCTTTTATAGAAACTCTTGCAGAATAAGAAGTACTGATACCCTCAGATGAAGAAGCCATATGAAGTATTGTACGATAGCCAATGAGGATTTCATTAGTATGTCATCACTATAACAACCTAAACATATATACGAAACTTTAATAGGTGTAAAAGGTAAGCATGCAGTACCTTTCTAGTGAAGATTACTATGGGATGAATTGGGCATAGGATTGGAGGTTCTCATCGATGGACAATTTCTCCTATCGTGCCCAATAACAATTTTCTTGCAATCACGACAGAGTCTACCAGCCTTAGTTCTCTGAGCCACCTTAATTGTTGACTTGAATCTCTTACTAGTGCTAACTTTTATTTTCACGCTATGTGGATCTAGTATTTCATTTGGTTAGGAGTTGTGGCTATGTACCCCATCAATTGGGGCATTACTCGGTGGGGTTGCCATGTCATCATTCGAGGGCCACACTAAAATAGGCCAATGTACAACCCCACACTATTGTTATTGAAGTTGACACCGCTCCCTTTAGCATCATCACATGCACCCATTGATAGGTGTTCTCTCCTATATTCTTCAATTGATTTTTGAATGCCTTTCAAACCTTCAAAAAATAATTTCATAAAGAGCCAAATCATTAATCCCATTATGAACATTTTTACCACATTCTTGTATCAAGTTATGGTGCCATATAATCTTGAATTTTCAACACTTGATGTTGTGGTACATTGTTGGTGTATGATCCTTTCTTTAGGCTTTTGGGTCTGCCTCCTTAATATTAGTTTTTGAGGCATATTAAAGATCCCTCAAACACAAAGTACTACAAGAATATGTGTACAGACTATCTCTAAAAACTCTCACTTTTTGCTTGAACATGTGGCCACTCTTCTTTCATTGTCCCATTCAACTCTCATAACCTTTCAAGATCTCCACTTGAATATTTATGGACAACATATTCATCTATATGATTGTCTGACACATCCATCTTGACAAAATAATACTGGCATTGCTCAAACTCTTTTTGAAATTCCAAAAAAATCTCCTTTATATACACTTTTGTCATGTCACACTCAATAGTGTGTTGTGTTTTCATAACTGGCATGCCATATATTATTTTACAATTAGCATCTATTTCTGCCCGACGTCTCCCTTTAGTAGCCTATTCATATGCACAAGCAAGTTTCAATAATTTTGTATTGTGGTGCACATATTTATCAAATAATGAATTTATGCTCTTAGATCGCTCTGTAGTTGTCATGCTAGCTAAAAAAATACATCTAACATAAGCAGGCACACATGCATTTCTGATACTATATAGTTGTTATAGTCATAAGTGATCATGCAAGCCATAGGTACCGATCATATCAGCCCATGTTTTTTTAAATTTATCTAATGTCTCACTTTTGTATATGCAATTGGATCACGTCTTGTGAAAAGTTGGATTGTTATGGATCACAATACCATTATTTTCATTAATTTTTTATTTAAGTGTCATATACAAAAAACATGGTGGGTTTGAGGGAATACATCTCTTACAGCCGCTAAGATAACAACATCTTGGTCGGTCACTATTACTTTAGGAGCTACACCTCCCATCATATCACGCCATGCTTTGAATAATCATTTAAAATCAGTTGTGGTCTAGTCCTGCTCCAAGTAATATTGATTGTTTATAATGGTTAACACCAACAAATGATCCAAATGGCATATCATATTCATTTGTCTTATATGTAATATCAAAGCACATAACATCACCAAATGCCCCATAATCAATTTTAGTTGCATCATCAACCCAAAAAAATAATGTCAGATGTCCTTCCCCATCCACTTGTAGGTTGAAACTAAATTGAGGATCGACTTTTTATCAACTCTAAAAATATTGTAACAAGGCATCCGTACACCCCCCCAACTTGGATTTAATCTCCTTCTATAAGCAATTTCTAAGGTCTAATAGTAAGAACCCCAAATTCTCCAACCCACCTGCCTCACAAGCTATAAAGTCTAATGTCTTTGCTACACCAACCCCAACTTGTTTAAATCCTTCCACAATATCAAAAAGAAAATCTGGCACATTCTTAAGTGATCGTAAACAATGGGATTTATTGGGTGATTCTAGACCATGGCTATGTTCAGGTACAAATCTTGTAACAATCCACTTATCACAACTTCCACATTTAGAAACCCCAAGCAATGCCATGCAATTACATCCGGTAAGACATATCTCTTTATACTTTCACTTATTCTTTTCTCTACGGCCACATTTGGAGCTTCATGTGGACGATTTGAGTCAGCAGGAGGGCAATATACTTCTGCAAGTTTGGCCTTCTTTAATCCCTCTTTGGAACATTTAAAAACCCGACCACATATGTCTCCATTGGCCAACTTTATTGCATAGCTCTTTCTAACATTAAACCCACATAGTTTTGCATAACCATTGTAGAACAAGTAAGCATCTTCCTCACTACCAAATTGCTAGCCAATCTTTGGGGTTAGATTAATAGGAACTCTGGGCAAAAGTTCATGTATTTTTATCAATGAATTTTGTACATCACTGCCTCATTCATCCATATTATTAATTTCTGTATAGCATATTTCGACGCCCCGTCCTTTTAGATCAAGAGAACCTGCCCTATCCCTGAAATTTATGTTCACGGCAGCTACATGTAAATCCATGGACCTAAAATAACCTGTGTCAAAATAGATAATATCACCGCCCTTGAGTAAATATGTTAATCAATGCAAAACATAATAGACAATCAAAAATGATTCAGATGAACACCCATTTAGTTTGTAGAGTTTGATTTATATACTAATCATAAATCCATCTATAATTGAAAACTATAATACTAAAATTAATGGATAGGAATTAAATAATAGAAGAATTATTTAATTTAAATTAATTAAATGCAGTAGAAATTTAATCAAATAGCTATTGTGAAGTTCACATCTTCCTAATTGATAGAAGCTTGAACAGCTATCTCACTTGAAGTAATAACAAAAAGAACATTGGGTTGTCGTGAATCTAATTCAACTTTTAAAAAAAAAGACAGCAATGAAATTGAATAAGTGGAATGAATATGACTTACTTCAAAAACTTCTCCTTTGCTAGAGTAGCAGGTTTGACAGCTCCTTTGCTATCATGAATGGGACTTGGAAGAATTGACTTATTTTCAAAGTCTGCTCACTGTTAGGGGATTTGGGGGTAGCGAAGCTATAAAGAGCACACCTAAAAAATTGATATGGGAGATGTGGGAGCTGATGTAGGTCAGAGAAGAGGCAAGGTTGGTGCGTCTGAAATGAAGAATCAGCATTGATTTGCCTATTTACAATAGGGTTTTACTCCATTTCGGACATAGAGTTGGCAGTGGGACATGGAATATGAGTTTTGGATATGGAAGGCCTTTATTTGGGACATGGATTAGCACACAGGTTTTAGATTATGGAATGTTTTAGCTTGTTTCGGACATGGACATGGACTTGGGATATGGAATATTGGTTTTCAGACATAAAGTATAATTCGAGACATGGATTAAAACAACAAGCGGTCTGATTTTTCAATGTTGGATTTTAAATATTTAATCCAAATCTACTTTCAATTAATGAAATTTATACTAAAAAATTAATGAGATTTACACTAAAAACAAATTATTAACACTTACACTAAAAAATTTAATATAAAGTTTCAAATAATGAAACGTACAGTAAAATTTTTTTAATGAAATTAGTGAAATTTTCACTAAAAATAAATTAACAAAATTTATACTTAAAAAATTTAATATTTAATTTATTAATTTGCTTGTTGCGGTTTAATTACTTTATGCCTCAAAAAATTATGGAATTTTCATGAAAATTCCATGTCGAGTTTTAGGTTTTGGGTTCAATAAAATTATGAAATTTTAGTGAAAATTTTAAAGAGGCGGGAAGACAATAACTTCATTTGGGTTTTGGGTTTTTTGGCATGGTAGAATTTTTGAAATCTCTGATAATGGGAGATTGAAGTAGTCACGTCGCGCCCCCTTCTTATTGCATGTTGCGTGTTTCTGGGATACGAAGTCAAAGAAGGCACTCTTGCTCACTCCCTTACTCACAGCGGCCACGAGCTGCCTGGATGACACCAGCCGCATCGCATAGTGAAAAGGCCACCTACACTAAATATTTCAGTGTAGGCGATTACACTGGATCATTTCCCTATATATACATATATACATATATATATATATATATATTTATACATAGTATATAGTATATATACACATATACTATATGTATATATATACTTCTGTATATATATATATATTAAAGAAAGAAATTTCTTTTATAAAATAAAACTTATAGAAATTTGAAACTTCGTCTCTTTATAGCAAAGTAAAGGAATCTTGCTCCATTAACTTCAAATCTTGAGACTTTGAGGAATACATGGTTTTTAGAAAGGAAAAGGATGGGTTGACATTCAATGCCTTACAATGAAAAGCAATTGCTTTTAAATAGAAAAGAAAAGTCAATTTCTTAGTTACAAGAGACTGGCAATTGCCTACAAAAAGAAAACTAGGGGTGCAAAATGGGGGGCACTCATGGTTTTGGGAGTTTCTATTTTGAAATTGGAGGCTGTTGAGTCGGCTCGTCTTCTTTTGAAGCATATGAAAACACTATAGGGTTTATGTCCTTTTTGACTTTTATGATAGGTGAAGCTCTCCTATGGACTACCTGATGAAACTTTAGCTTTTGTTAAAGGTGGGTCTATGGAAAATTTGGGGCACGAACCCACTTAGTTGAAGAATGGGTCTACATCATCATGCCCAAATAACCCTATCAAGTTTGATCCACGTCCGACGACTTCAGCTTCTGTTGAATGATTACTTAAAGAATTTGAGGTTGATTTTTCCTTTGAAGAAGATGGTGCAGAAGCTTTTTCTTTGTGTGCCTTCATGGCCTTGTATTTGGCTTTAATTGATTTCTTCCAATCTTTCTCTAAAGATAAATTTGCTAGGATAGCCATTTGGTGAGATTTTTGAGCTAAGAATTGAGATTGCTCAGAATTTGACTTCGCAATAAGCCATTTTTGGATTTTTTTTGGAGAAGCTTATGGGCAATTGAAAGATTCACACCATTTCACTTCATAAACTCTTTCGAGTGTAGGGTGAGGAGGCTCCTAAGCCACGTGACACAAATTCCATTAGAATATCCAAGCAAGTGAGAGCTTGGAAAAGAATGGAAGGAGGATAGGAAGTTTTTTCTTTGTTTTAGAGCAATTAAAATGTTCTTTGAACACATTAAAACTTTGCAAAAGATTTTGAGGTAACATTTCTATCATAGGACTAAAATTATTCCACCATTGTTGGAACCAAAATGGAAATGTGAATTTTATCTTTTATGAAAAACAAAAAACCATGAATGGCAATTAAATTTTTTTTAAACCAAAGAACATTTGTCCATGTATCTTGATAATCAAAATAAGAAAATTGTTGAGGAACAAATTCATTTTTAAATCTTTTGAAATGATTTGGATCACCAAATTCTCTAATATTTAAGATTTTTAAAATCGTTATTATAGAGTGTGTGATTTCTCCATCAGGAGCTTTATGATGAGTGATTTCAGCAGAATCAGTTGAAACTAATATGTATTCATAAAAGTTTTGAGTTTTATTGAAATCCAAGGGTTTAAAATAAAATGATTTTGGAAATGCAACTTGTGCAATGTTTTCTGGACAATAATCTAGTTTTCTTTCTACTAGAGTGACCAAATGATAAGGTTCAATTTGAATTATCTTTGGTTGGAAGGGTTTCATGAAGAACCTTACTGAAGATTTAAAGGAAGTAAACCTTTTGATATTTGGAGAAGAAGAAGGAGAGGGAGATGAAATAAGAGCAAAAGAGGGAGTGATCTATTTTAGATCATTAGGAGTAATCAATTGATTAGGAAGTTGGGTAATTGAAAGTGGAAGCATTCTTTCACATCCTCTGAAAGGAGAATGAGAAAAAGGAAAAGAGGGTTCAACAAAGAGAGTATTTAGGGGTATTGGTTGAGCTAGGATAAGTTTTTTGCCATATGAGTCTTTTAGCTGTTTTTGAACTTTACCTTTTTTTGAAGACATTTTTGAAACAAGCAGGCATTTGCCACATTTATTTTTAAAATTCCTTGAAGAAATTCTCTAGAAAAAAATCAGGAATAGAATTAGAAGTTCCTTTGAAAAATTCTATTTCAAAATCAAAGCATGATAAAATAGTTTGCCATTAGCATATATTTGTTTTGAAGCAATATTTTGCAAATCTTTTTCTAAAATATATTTTGCCTCTTGGCAATCAGTCTGAAGAAAGAAATTTTGATTTAAAAGATCACTTTGGAATTTTGTGATACATAAAGCAATGCTCACTATCTCCTTTTTTATAGTAGAATAATTCTTCTGAGCATGATTCCATATTTCAAAGTGATATTGGACAATTTATTCTTTTAAGTTTTTAACTTGTTTAAGAATTTCACCATATTCTTTTTCTGAGGCATCTATTTTGACTATTTTAAAGGCTAAAGGATCTACCATGTATACCAAAGGAAGAGATTTAACATGCTTTTTAATTGTTTGAATAATTTTTGTATGTTTTTTAGTCCATGGTTTAGGATTTTTTCTAAATCTAGCATATAATGGTTTTGCTATGATTCTTAATATAATTTAATGATCCAAAGAATCTTTGAAGTTGATTTTCATCTTTATTTCATCTGGAAATTTATCAGCAAATTCTATAGATTTTTTTATAGGAATTTGAGTTCCTTGATTAATTTCATAACCTAAGAATCTAATCTTTGTTTAACAAATTAGATATTTAGTTTTAGATAAGACTAATCCATTTTGGATTATAGCTTTTAAGAATATCTCTAGGCATCTAAGATGATTTTTTATATCGTTTGAAAATATGAGAACATCATCAATATAGACAATTAGAACACTATGAGGATTGAATATTTCATTCATTATCCTCTGGAATTTAGAAGGTGCATTTTTTAAACTGAAGGGCATTAGACATTAGATTCCATTTGCATTGTCCAAATGGAGTAGTAAATGGAGTTTTATATTTATCTTTTTCAGCAATTTGGATTTGCCAAAATCTAGATTTCATATCAAATTTGGAGAATATTTTTCCCTTTTCAATTATTTTAAGAAGATCTTTTTTATTAGGAGTTAGATATCTTATCCATTTTAAAGCTTTGTTTAAAGGCTTATAGTTTATTACTAATCTTGGTACTCCCCTTTCTCTTTTTGCAGCTTTATAAACATAAAAACTAATACAAGACCAAGGAGATCTTGGTGGTTTAGATTTTCTGATTAATCCTTTTTCAAGGAGATCATTGATTTCTTTTTTACAATATTCTCTTAATTCTTGATTCATTTGGGAAGGTCTTGCCTTTGTTGGAATTTTTTCTTTATTATATCCTTCTTTGTATGGTAATTCTACCATATGAGTTTTTCTTTCCTTGAAGGCATTTGGAATATCTGCACATGCTAATTTTTTAATTTTTTCTTTTAATTCTTTTAGTCTTTATATATATATATATAGGATTTTCAAGAGTTTCTTAAATTATTTTATGAGAGTGTTCTTCTTTTAAATCTATTAAAGATTTCTCTTTTTGTATTAGATTTAATTGAAGGTTATTTATAAGTTTTTTATGAGGTTTATTAATGAATTCAAATAAAATTTTATTTTCACAAATTTTTGTTAGTAGACCTTTGTCTGATACTTAAAAAGGTTTTATTAATTCTAAGAATGGAATTCCTAGAATTATTGGTCTATTAAGATTTTTAATTAAAATAATTGTAGATTGGAACATTATTCCTTCTTTTATTATTTCTGCTTCAGGTATTTTATATTTTACTTATAGTTTAGTTCCTCTAGCTCCCATTAAATTTTTAGTAGTTAGATCTCTATATTTTTAGAAACTAAATCTTCTCTAATATTATTAGAATTTTCTCCCGAATCAATAAGAGCTATTTCTTTTATTTTTTATAATCTTGAATTTTAATTTTTATTAGAGTTATTCATTCTTGAGATTTTGTTTTTACTATTTTTGAACAAATTCTTATTCTTTAGTGTTCTATTAGGAGATTTTTGGTTGTGAAGTTTATCATTTTATTAATTCTTTTAAAAGCTCTATTTCAAGTTTTACTACTTTCATTTCTTCTTGAAGTTCTTTAAATTCTTCTCTTAATGTTTTTATTTCAGATTTTTCATCTTTTGGATATCTTTAAGGTTTTAAGATTTTTTTTAAATCATATATTGGTGTTGGAGTTTTCTCCATTTTTTTAACATAAGTTTTATTTTCATTAAGTATTGTCTTCGGACTTTTGGATCATTAATTTGATCTACTAAGTTTAAAAGTTCTTCCTCATAACTTGTTATCATATTTAAACTATATTCATTATCAGTATCTGACTCTTCTTCTTCTATATCATTAATAGAAGATTATGAATCTTTTGATTCATTATCTGTGTCTAAAAGAATATTTTTCATATAATCTTTTAATTGGTTTTCTAAATTTTTATCTTCAAGGTTTATCTTATCAATTTTCTTTTTTATTTTCTCTGGACATCTATTGGCATAATGGCCTATTTTTCCACATTTATGGCAAGTTATATTTGTTTTTTCTTTTTTAAATTTCTTTCTTCTAAAAGGTTTTTCTTGTTTTGGTTTTTTTATAATATTCTTCTTTCTTTATAAGTTTAAATCTTTTAATATTTTTTTAGAGGATTTCTTCTTTTTACATCCTAAGCAAGATGATTTAAATTTATCAAAACCAAATTGTTCACAGAATGAACCTAATTCTTTTTAATTTCTTATATTTTCATTTTTAAGTTTTTCTTTAGCTTTTAAATCATTACATAAGGCTATTCCTACTTGATTTATAGAATTTATTATGTCTCCATATGTGAATAATTCCCACTTTATTATTCCACCTTGTAAATTTCTAATTTTTTCTTTTACTTGTTTACTGAAAGAAGTAGGTAAACCATCCACAAACCTTTCTTTCCAGTAGTTAGCATTAGCATCTGTTTTGTTAAAACTTTTGCCATATATTTATCTTCATAAATCTGAATTCAAATAAGTTTCTACATTTTAAATTATTTAGAAACCCTATTTCTCTTTCATCTAAAATGTTTATATCTCCTAAAAATGCTCTAGCAATAGCATATATAAGAGTTGCTACTACATCTGATTCGGGAGGAATTTCCTCTTTTTTCTTAATTTTATTATCCATTTTAATTTCTTTTATACGATCTTTTATATAATTTCTATCTTTTTCTAAAAGAACATTAGTCCACCATCCTTTTAATGATCCTGAGAAGCCTTGTGTTATTAATATACAAGCTTCTCTTTCACTTATATTATCTAAAACATAGGCTATAGCAGCAATAAATATTTAATATAAAACATCTAAGATTTGGTATATTGTCATACCATTAATATTCTAAACATAAATTGCTCTTGCCGAGAATTTATTTTGGACTATTTGAGGCATTTCCTCAAAGCATAGTAGGAAAAGTATTCCTATGATAATAAGGTTTAGATGGATATTTTCAATTTTCTCTAGGTCTGAATTTTTTAATTGGATTAATTTCTTCTATATTTTTAAAATTTTTAAACTGATTTTCTAAGTTTTCTAATTCTTTATCAGAATTTTCTATTTCTTCAAATGTTTCAATTTCACTTTGTGAATTTTCATTTAATGTATTAATTTGATGTGTTTTAGATGATTGTCCAATATCTAATGCTTTTAACCTATTATTTATTTCTTCCATGAAATTTTATTTTTTAAAATGTTTTATTTTTTTGTTTTGAATAAATTTGTGTTAGCCATTTTGAAATTCAATCTTGGTTTTTCCACTATAGGATTCTTTATTTCTATTTTTTGTAATTTATTATCTATTTTTTTCTGGGTGTTTACCCATTATGTTTAAACAATTGTTAGTATGATTGTTTTGTTGAAATATTTTTTGGGTATCCGATCCATTAATTGGTTCTTTTTCATCAATTTTGTCCCTGAAAGGAGCAAAGATTACTCTTTTACCATTTTCTAATTTAATTAAATATCTATTAGTTGGTGGATAATTAGCCATTTCTATTTCTCCATAATCTTTTTAATGTTTCCAATGTACGATTTATTCCTGTAATATAAGGATAGTTAGATATGTATTTAGTATAGTTCTTTTCAAACCATTCAAAAAAGTTAATGTTTAGTTTTATATTTCTCATAAAACTATACCATTCTTCTTGGATTTTATCTCTTTCGGATTTTTCAAATGTTTTAAAGAACCATTGTCTTTTTTCTTTATTGCTATCTGAAAAAAATTCTTTTCTTAAAATTTCTTTATTTATTTCAAAGGTTTCTTCTATAATGTTTATGGCTAGATCATAGTTAGGATTTCTCCCCTCTATATCTGTTAAGGTTGAGCTATTTGGTCCTTCAGATTCAGTTTTCTCTTTAGCATAAATTATATCAGGAAGGTTTGAAGTGCATATCTTATACCTTCTAGAGGAGTATTAATTTTTAATGGATTATTTGATCTTTCTGATCTTTCAGAGAGTCTAGAAGATAAACTTCTATTTATAGGGATTCTAGGAATAGTAGATCTAAATTCTAATTCTACAGTTCCATCTTGATGTGTTATAGATCATTGGATCTGTTGATTTTCAATTACTGGATTTTTAGGTTTCATAACTTCATTTAGTTTCCAAGTTTCTAGAAATTCAATTTCCTCCAAATTAATGGTCTTAGGAATCACTTTACTAGTCTTACTAGGATCTGCTTGTATTAACATAATTTCTCTAGGATTATGTCTTCTTTCTATAACCCCTTGGATAAATGAAGATTTTGATAATCTTTACATTATAGCTAATGTTAGAGATCCTACTTCCATTTCTATGTTTGAAGTTTTTATCAATAAGGTTAAAGCCTTTGCTATGTTCGCATCTTTTAATGCCACTGTGAAATTGGGAAAAACATTAAAATACACTGTTCTGTCATATAAAGTTATTTCAATAGCTCCTAATTGGGAGCTTTGCCATATCATATGTCTAAAATTATTTAGACCAGTTAGTATAGCAGCATTAATGCCATTTCTACTTAGAGGTTTTATGGCTACTTGAACCATTCCAAAATGAATACAATTGTATTTACTTTTGAATGTTCTTCAACTAATTTTTGTGTTGTTAATTGAATTTTTTCAAAACTATTTTGTAAAGGAATAGTTCTTTTGACAGTTCTTATATTTAATGTGAATATATTTAAGAAACTACCAATTTAGTATATTATTTTGACTAGAACATGTGGAATCATCCAATTAGAATTATTCTGACTAATATTTTCATAAGAAATTTCTTTATTATTAATTTTATTTTCTTCTCTAGAAGAAGAGGATGATGCTTCAAACATTTGTCTTCAAAAGATTTTCATTTTTCTATAGTTAATAACAATAATTTATTAAATCTTTTGAATATTAGATCATTGTAAATAGTCTTACCCCTACTGGACTTATCAACGCAAACCTACCTAAATTGCCAGATTTATGGGAATGCAACTATGTGGTTGCTAACATTTCACTGATATTTTTGGATTTAAGAAACGACTATTTTTAAATAGATTAATGGTTATCTTCAGAGAGAGAAGGAATAGTCTCTCCCACATGTATATATGTGTACATATATATCTATATATATGTATATATATATTTGTATGTGTATACATGTATATGTATACATATATATATAGAAATGATCCAGTGTAGGCAGTCTTTTCACTGTGCAATGCGGCGGGCGTCATCCAGGCCGTTCGTGGCTGCTGCGAGTGAGGGAGCAAGCAAGAGTGCCTTCTTTGACTGCATCTCCCAGAAACATGCAATTCGTAGTATGGAGGGGGTACAACATGACTACTTCAATCTCCCATCATCAGAGAATTCAAAATTCCAGCGTAGCAAAAAACCAAAAACCCAAATGAAGTTGTCGTCTTCTCACCTCTTTAAATTTTTCACTAAAATTCCATAATTTTTATTAAACCCCCAAAATTAGACATGGAATTTTATTAAAAATTTCATAATTTTTTGAGGCATAAAATGATTGAATATTAGCAAATAAATTAATAAATTGAGTATTAAATTTTTTAAGTCTAAATTTTATTAATTTATTTTTAGTGGAAATTTCACTAATTTCATTAAAAAGAAACTTTAGTGTCCGTTTTCATTATTTAAAACTTTGTATAAACATTTTTTAGTGGAAATGTTAATAATTTTTAGTGTAAATCTCATTAATTTCATTAAAAAAAATTTAGTGTAAAGTTTATTAAAGTTTTTTAGTGTAAATTTCATTAATTAAAACTAGATCTAGATTAAAAATTTAGAATCCAATGCTAAAAAATTATACCGCTTGTTGGTTTAATCTACGTCCCGAATTATGCTCCATGTCCGAAAACCAATATTCCATGTCCCAAGTCCATTTTCATATCCAAAACACACTAAAATATTCCATAATCCATGTCCCAAATTAAGCTCCATATCCGAAAACCCAGATTCCAAGTCTCACTGTCAACTATATGTCCCAAACACAATAAAAACCTAACAGGTAATCCATGTCCCAAACAAAGGCCTTCCATGTCCAAAACCCAGATTCCATGTCTCACTGTCAACTCCATGTTCGAAACGCAGTAAAACCCTCACGTAAATAGGAAAATCAATGTTGATTTTTCATTTCAGACATAGGAAACTCGCCTCTCCTCCCAAATCTGAAATCTTAGCAACGTTCTCATCTTCATTGTAGACATATCATCATCCCGCAACATTTAAATATTCCCATATTGCACCTCCCTTCTCTATTTTTCCTATTTGCGCCATATTTTTGGCCTGATGATTTCCTAAATTCATCCCTTCTTCATCCCAATCCAAAATCATAGTTGAAATGGGTGAATCACACATGGTAGCAGCATCAGCATGTACAAAGTCTTCCAGAAGAAGAAGATCAAGAGAAGAAGAAGAAGAAGAAGAAGTGGAATTATCACCATCACAGTGGAGAAGGCTGGACGAGTACCCCTCCTAGAGGTATTTTTCCTAAACAATCATGAATTATACAATAGATTTGTGAATGTCTATGAAAAAAAGAAAGTAGTAATGGATTTTGACTAACTGGTTAAAAATGACTTGGATTTGGACATTTTTAGACGGATTAAAATCCAAGGGTGGACCGAGTTTATAAGTTGCAGCGAGAAATTGTAAACACGGATGGTTAAGGTGTTATTCTGCAACTATGATTCAAAGACTCAGAAATCATGGATAGGAGATAGAGTAATAGACTTGTCTCGTAAGAACATAAGGGAGTGTTTGAATCTCCCTATGGTTGGTAGAGAGGAAAAGGATTGACCTAGCTCGAGGCAACAATTATTTGCAGAGGTGGCAAAAATAGAGGTTGATGAAGAAGTAAAGATGCTACATCATGGCTATTTGGACAAACATATGCGAATGACCCACATTTTGCTCATCAAAAACATCTTTCCCAAAACAGGAAGTAGGGATAACATTTCTAATAAAGATTGAAAAATGTTGTGGGCGTTGAAAAATTGGAAGAAAATAGACCTGGCAAAGACAATCACAGATCACTTGTTCTAGGTCAAAAGCAATAACAAATATCCTCTTCCTTATGGATTTGATAATGGCAAAATTTCTAAGAAGAGTAGGAGTCGATTTGACTTCTGAAGTTGGAGAAGAATTTAGAAATAATGATTTGATAACTGAGGTGAATTTGAGGAAAATTAGTTCCAAAAGGACCAAGCCATCCAAGCGAACAAGATTCGAGGGTGAAACAATCGAAATAAGAGAAGCAGAATTTGCTCTTCCGGTGTGGAAATAAGGGAAGAAGATCCCATTGATATAGTAGAGGAGGTGGTTGCTGAATTAAGGGAAGAAGATCTCATTGAAGTTGTAGCAACTCCCACTGATGGAGTAGAGGAGATGATTACTGAAATAAGGGAAGTAGTTCGCAATAAACTTGCAACAACAGCAACACATGTAGCAATTGTAGAAATAGCAACAGGAACAATAGCAGCAGCAGTAGCTTCTCCACCCACTGAAGTAGCAGCACCTCTTCCAAGCAGGCCATCATCCTTCACTGACAGCAGTGTTGAGAAAAGGTTGAGAAAGCTTGAAGTTTATGTTGGTGCTTTGAACATTAAGATGGATTCAATGAAGGAGCAGATAGATTCTGTGTTTCAAAAGCTGGATACTTTGACTTATACTTTGATTTGTTTGGTTGAGTCCATCAAGTGACAATCAAAGCCTATTCAATCCTCTTCTCCATCATCACCTTTGCATGATCTCAGACCTTCTTTACCCCTGAGATCCCCTCAACCCCTTCATTATGATCACTCTCATCAATCTCCATCTCATGGTGGTGATCAGTCCCATCATGCTCCATCTCACCATTCTCACCCTCCTCTCTTGTTCATGAGAATAGACCTACTTCACCCAACAGGTCTACTCATCCCATGAGTACTCCCTCCTCTCTAAGTGTTGAAATTTTTCTATCTCCATAGTCCTCTCCTCAAATTGCACCCCATACTTCTCCACTTACAACTTCTCCAATTGTTGTAGTTCTTCCATCTCCTTTTTTTCCTCCTCACCCTAGACTCATTCCATCTCAACGTTTTGACTTAGAATCCTCTCTCTCTGAGTTAACTATTCCACTTGCGAACATCTTAACATGGATGAAGGCAACTTTAAATAAATCTTATCTCTCCTCTCTACAGGAAATTGTCTCTCCACCATCACAATTGCCCCCTACAACTACTCCATAGGAAACTGCCCCTTCTCAACAGACAACACCTCCTCTCCCTCCACAAAAACCTCTAATGCCTCATGTGAGAAAACTTCCAAAAGTCTCACTAGTTCCTATAGTGGAACAGAAGT
>JAYJMB010075674.1:0-22953 GCA_036873735.1 Pouteria campechiana
ATGATACGATTTTTGTCTTAGGATGATAGTAGTAGGTGTGAGCATAAATTTATGATTGATGTGATTATGAAAATTATAGAATTCTATATTAATATATATCAGGTTTAATTGCTTATATTTTAGGGTAAACTCTACTAGAGTTTTGACAGAGATTTTCCTTAGAAATAGGGAAATGGCAAGGGAATGGTGAAAAGCATAGGCCCCAACATGGGGGGTGATAATGTAATACCTAATTATCAAGCTAAATCCCCCAAATCATAGCTCATGAATTGCATATAAACCCTACCAAAACAAAATTTTGAAATTTATTAGGAAAAATGCACTTATTGTTGGTCCCTAAATGAAGGCAAATACCTAAGACGGGAGGGGTGAATTGGAAATTTAAAACTTTATCCTAACCCCTTTAACATATAATGTCCCTCTAGCAAGCAAGGAAATCAAGTAGTAGTCACACAAATAAGTAGGAAACAGGGATTTTTACAATGGCTTGGGCAACTGTCCCTATGCTACTCTTCCAAGCACACTTTCTTCTTAGTGTCTTGGATTCTAGTTCCCATCACTCTTCTAGATCAACTCTTGGTGGCTTACATAGTACTCCCAATACTCTTCTAAATTCCAACTCTAGGGGACTATCACGTCTCGTCCTGGGGCCTATGCATTTCACCATTTCTCCACCATTTCCCTATTTCTATGAGAATTTCTACCAAAATTTTGGCAGAGTCTACCCTATATTTTAAGGGTTTTAAAACTATGCATGCATTTATCAATCATATTTAGAACTTGAATTTATGAAATAACTATAAAACCAACCCTTAATCCATTACGTTGCCCAACTTACCCACATTGAACCAGAACTTGAGTCGCACCGTGATGGTAGATAAACTAGAAGAACACCAATCCATTTACGACCCCATTATGACATACCAATACATAATTCTTTCATACATGCCTATAATACATCAATAACTAAATTATTAATACATGTTTGAATGAATACTTATACATCATAATAAAATTTCAAATTTCCTGGCCATACAGAACACAATAAAATCATCATCTTCTTGATCCCTGGCTTGACCTATCCACTAAAAACATTGCATAAGAAGGCGTAAGTCCGACCAAACTTAGTAAGTAGGTTGAATGGAAAATAATAGTAAAATAACAACTACTTGTTCTAAATCAGAACGTAATTAAATATATCATAATGCAATCATATAAATATACTCATGAACTCATGGTTCCAATGTACATCCTACATCATTCCGTCATCTCTCATATCACATTTCCAACGTATTCACTATAACCCTTTCAAGTCATCTCAAAGCCATGCATCTCATAACTATGTCATTCTAGCACAACCCATATTGTACTATGTCATTTTGGCATAAGACAATCCATTATGGAATATTTCCTAACCCAATAACATAAGCAATTATAGAATATAACTTTTGGGATTTCACTATCCTTTCATCCATACATCCACTTACTCACATAAGATATAATATAATCAGGGGACACCACTTATCCCCAATTAAACATCTATTACATCATGTGATGCACTCTTACATGTAGACATACAAGTAGCAAAGATTCTATTTTGTAATCAAACATATTTATATCTAACAAATGGGATATCTACTACCCCTATCCATTCACACATGCTTGTACAAAGCATGGGATATCATTATCCCCATTCAGTATTATATTTAATTGGAAATGGATCCTACTTAATTATCATGCCTCAAGTTCCATAACTCATCAAACTCCATGACTTGCTTTCCTTTTATATTTCAAAGGACCTACAAGAATTATCCAATTTACATATAACAATTTCATATACAATACTTTAATCCCAACAATTCAAATCCTAGAAATTCAGAATAAGGCTTCAAGGACATTTCAATTTTAGCAATACATTTCTATCATAGCACATAAATATTAAAAAAATAAATCATTAAACAAGCCAACTAGGCTATTAACTTAATCAATCCACTGGTTAGATAGCCTATACACAAAATACCTTTTCTTACGGTTCATTAGATTTCTTTATAGTACATGAATTGCAATAAAATCGGATTTCTCATACCTAATTCATTTCAAAACCATGATAATTAAGTAATTAATCCTATCCCTCATGGTAATTACACTTAATCATGAATTGTCCCCAAATTCTACTATAAACAAAACCCTAGCTTAACAAAATCATGATTTCTCATGCCCAAATTACTATAATCAATCCATTAATTCATTTCTCCTATGACTAATACACATAAGCTACGAAATTGGGGCAAAACTACTATTCACAAATTAGGCAAAACCCTAACAAAGCATGAATCATCAATTCTCATGTCCAATTAAGTTCTAAACTACTATAATTAACTCATTAGTCATTTTCTCCCATGCATCACACACCAATTTCATCATTTCCCCCAAAAATCACTATTTATGAATGGGTAAAAACCCTAACAAAGAAAAAATATTAAATTAAACAAAACTGGAGAGGATTATCTTTAAATCAATGCATGGTCTCCTCATTATCATATAATCCAGTCTCAATCTCTATAAACCCACCACCTTTTCTTACAAAACAAAGTTTTCCTCTTCACACAAGTTGAGATTTCAATTTTAGGAGCATAGGTGAAGGATTAAAAGCCTAAACGATGAATTTTCCTAGCTAAATTCACATAAAATGGGGCATAACAAAGCTAGTGCATGACTACGATGTTGGGGAAGAAGAACAGGATGGAAATGGGGAAAAACTTGATGAAAATGAGCAAAAAAGGTTGATCGAATGACTTTAATCCCAAATCAACCCCATGGTGTCAAATTGCATGCCGCGACATGGAATTTGCTGGACAAATAGTTCTCCCATTTTGAACTAGCACCACAGCCTCAAATTTGGTGCCAAAGATAGTCTCACTAAATTAAACACATCTCTCTTATACAACTTCCAAATTATTCAATTCTTTAGGAGTTAGAAAGATAACTTTAAGATATACAACTTTTATGTTAAACATATTTTCCAATTCAACCCCCATCGATGGCATAAATTTAAAAAAAATGACTCAATTCTGTAATTTTGGTACTTTTTACCCATATGGAGCAGTTTCGGTGCATTGATTATAAATTTCTCATACAATAGCAAAATTAGGTAATTATTGATTCATTAGAAAGATAATTTAAATATATACAACTTTATGTTGAACACTTTTCCTAAGTTACCAATTAACTAGGTTAAAAATTGGATACAAATGACCCTTTTTTAAATTCAATATTTTCTTAACATAATCTTGTGTTCAATACACGATTTCACTTCATATACTACTCATGTATTAATCCTTCCTTAAGTATGATATATGCATATATTAAATATCCACATCACATTAAATGCATAACAATCCTTCATCCTACAGTAAGGATCACACCAATTGATCATTCCTATATTAATAACTTCTTCATCACAACTTTTCTCACAAACAACTTTTTCTTAGATTTCTAATTCCCCACTTTTTAACACCTTAAGTGTTATAAGGGCATAAACCAGTGCTCCCAGCACTCTTTAAATTCTAGATCTAGGGGCCATAAACCAAGGCACCTAGCACTCTTCTAGATTCCAACTTTAGGAGGCGTAAACCAGATAGCTCTTCTCTACCCTCGGATAGTCATAGTTCTTCTTGAGCTTGGTCAATACTTACCAGCTCAAGGAAATTATAGAGATGAAAGGATGTGAAAGTTTAAGAACACTTTACACAAGGGAAGAATTTGAAGCTTTAAATGTAAAGGTAAATGATCTTCCCGGAAAGTAGTTGGAGGCCTTTCCAAAATGATGCAGAAGGATTAAATACAAAGTCTCCTAGTTCTGTTGAAGGATGAATGAAGGTTGTAGCTCTGAACAGAATAAGGAATAAATATTTCTTCTTCTCAAAGTTGTATTTATCATCCAACTTTACACCATTTAAATTTTCTTTTAATTCTAAACGTTAGTGGTAGGTGACCTCCATTCATTGTAGACAACCATTTTGATTAGCCCTTTTGAAATTATCATCTTCTTAACTAGTTCTCATTAGCTAGAATGCCTGCAATGTAGTTTGTGCCTCGAGTGAGAAGATGGATTTCTTCCCCGGGCATGCATCAGGCATGGAAGTGTCTATAGCTCTATATATTTCATAGTTTTAGGAAGAACGCATTAAGTTTGGGTGAATTCTCCCAATTCAATGTCCTGCACTTCATTTCATTTACCCAAAGTAAATTTTGGACAAATCCACTAAACTATTACTTTGTCTGAAGTTAATTTTGGACAAATGTTTCTTAGCCATTCTTGGTCGAATGAAGTTTGCTCATTATGCTTTGTCCCGTGCTTCATCTCATTTACCTAGAGTAAGTTTCGAACAAACTTGCTGAACCATTACTTTGTTCGAAGTTAATTTTTATCTTCTGCATTTATCTGGGATTTCTACCTTAAGTCATTGGATGAAGTTACTCTTCATTCTAGTTTGTATGTAGCCTCTTGCATTTGTCCTAGGCATCTACCTTGAATCTTCGGATGAATTTCCTCTTCACTCTACTTTATCCATGATTGATTTGTACGGTCTTCATATTGCGGATGAACAAAATTTTTGACTGCAGCTTCATCTTTGGCTTTGTACAAGTAGTCAATATGAAATACTTTGGACAGATCTTTATGGCACGGATGATTAGTTTGTTTCCTCATCTTCATCTTGAGCTTTTTATTTGTTCGATGCATCTGGCTATCACTAGGATTCAAAGATCCTGATTTCTCTTCTTCTATTTTTTCTAAAGTGTTAAACTTCATTTGCATATTTTTATGCTTTTGCAACTTATTTCTATATACTTAAACACTTGACTTGACAAATATTCATTAGTTCAACTTAATCAAGTTTTGTTTATCCTCAAAAATATGCATTTACACTAACAATCTCTTACTATTTTATGATGATAAAACTTGATTAAATTATCTCATTGTAGTTAAATAACCTCCCCCTAAGTGTGTGCAATGCGTTTTATAATTTTTGATGTCTCCCCTTGACTTATTGATGAGTTTAAGTTTTTCAGAGATAATTTTCCTAGTTTCTCTACCCCTTTTTATCAGAATAAAAAAGAATAGCAATAAATCACAAGATAATAACCCATAAGAGAGTAAGATAGATGGATATGACGTGTATAGAGATAAATAAATTTTATTTCATTGCATTCCAATATAAACAAAAGTACATTGAAGATAAAAAAATACAAAGCAAGTCATCCTAACAACAATCTATCCTAGTAACACACATTTATTAGAAATGTGTGGAGAAGGATGGAGAAATTTATATCATAGGTAAGGTTACAAAGTTTTTGAGGGGAGTGGTAGAAGATAAGGTAGAGAGATGATAGTGAAGCTTTTGGACCTTTCTTTCCCCTTTCTCTTCAAGAGCCCCACTAGCATGGAGTGGTGGTTATCTGGCTTAGGTAATGGAAAAGGTAATCTTTTATCATGCTAGATGTTAAAGAGATTGACTTCTAATTTGCTGTGTGATTGAGGACAACATTGATTCTTTCAAAAACATCATCATCCCACCAAATGTATAGAAGAAGTTGTAGAATCATTCTGTTCTTCTTCATTTGACTAACCGATGCATTTAGGATTTCGTTCTCTTTCTACCTCCTAATCTTTCTTGTTTGGATGTCTTCATTGTTCTAGGTTGTGAAACATACAGTAGAGATGGTTTAATATAGATTTGACATAGAGGTAGAGATCTGGAAATTGATATGTTTTTCAAGGAAAAGTAAATGCAAATTGGCCAAGAATGGGAATGATGTGATTTCTGGCAGCTATGATTTGATTTTAGCAAGAAAAATGAGATACACATCCTCTGGAATGAAATAAGGAATCTCAAATAAGTATGTACTAACTTCCGACAAATGAATATTGTATGAGAGTAAGATTAACATGAATTAGAGAGAGCGAGAGGGTCTCAGACAAATGGATACTAACTTTAGACAAATGCTTTGTTTGAAATAGAGTGATTAGAAATGATTAATTTTTTGAGATAGAGTAATCTTTAAACTTTTGAAGTGCTGCCTTCAACAAAATAAATCAAAACACTTCATTCACATATAAAGACAACAAATTCTATATATTTATACTAGTCATGCCTATTTCTATTTTAATGTTGCAAAAGGTTTCTAATGGCAATGGTTTGGTGAAGATATTAGCAAGCTGAGAATTTATGGCATGTAGTCTAAGAATATATCATGTTTTTTTACATGATCTCTAATAAAATAGTATCTGATCTCTATATGCTTAGTTCTAGAGTATAAAATTGGATTCTTTGTTAAGCAAATGACACTAAATTATCATATCTAATGGGTATGCCTCTATGTTTTACTCCAAAATCTATAAGCTATTGGTTCATCCAAAGTAATTGTTCATAGCAACTTCTGGCTGCTATATACTCTGCTTTTGTAGTAGAAAGAGCAACACTGGTTTGCTTTCTAGAAAACCATGAGACTAATCTATTTCTTAAAAATTGACAGGTTCCACTAGTGCTGCTTCTATCAACTTTGTATCTTCCAAAGTCAACATCTATATATCCAATAAATTCAAAACTAGATCCTTTAAGGTAGCAAAGTCCTAGATTTGGTTTATCTAGTAGATACTTAAAGATTCTCTTTACTGTAATAAGATGTGATTCACTAGGACTAGCCTAAAACCTAGCACATAAGCATACACTAAATAGAATATTAGGTTTAGATGTTATAAGATAAAGAAGAGATCCAATCATGCTATGATATAATTTTTAATCTATAATATTACCCTTTTCATTCTTATCCAGCCTTGTTGACGTACTCATTGGAGTGCTTGCTACCCTTACTTTTTCCATTTTGAATTTCTTCAGCATTTCTTTAGCGTATTTTGATTAGTAAATGTAATTTCTTTCATCTTTTTGCTTGATTTACAATCCAATGAAGTAGTTCGACTTGCCCATAAGTCTCATCTCAAATTCTTTCTACATTATTTTTAAAAAGTCCTAGTAGAGTTTTTTGTTATAGCACTAAATATGATATCATAAACATCAATCTAAACTATTAATATATCAATGCCAACATTCTTAATGAATAATGAAATATCAACCTTCACCCTCTTGAACTGATGATTACTTAAGAATTTGCTTAATCATTCTTACCAAGCTTTTGGAGCTTGTCTTAGTCCATATAGTGCTTTGGTGAACTTATATACATTATTGGGTTTTTCATCACTTTAAAAACCAGGAGGTTATTCTACATAGACTTCCTCATTCAGATATCCATTTAGAAATGCACCCTTTACATCCATCTAAAATAATTTAAAGTTCTTATAGGATGCAAAAGCAAACAACATTCTAATGGTTTCCAATCTCGCTACAGGAGCATATGATTCATCAAAGTGAATTCCCACTTTTTGAGAATACTCGTTAGCAACTAACCGTGCATTATTTCTTACAACTAGTCCACTTTCATCAAGTTTATTTTTGAATACCCATTTAGTTCCAATCAAGTCAACATTTTCTAGTCTCAGAACTTAGTTCCACACTTTGTTTCTCTCATAATAGTTCAATTCTCCTCATATTATGATGACCCAATTTTCATCACTTAGAACTTGATCAATGCAAGTAGGTTCTATATTAGAAATGAATACATAGTGACCACTAATGTTCTACATAGATTTCTTTGTTCTAACACCATCATAAACATCAACTTTGATTTGATCTCTAGGATGGGTATTAATAAATCTCAAATCAATAGGGGGTTAATAGGGAACATCATTTGTACTTACCTCCACACTATCTGAGTCTCACATTTCTTCATTCTTTGTCACATTTTCTCTGCGATCTTGTATTTGCAGCTTTTTCATTTTCTAGATGTTTCCTTTTACATCACTATCAATCTCCTTTCTTGAGGTTAAGTCGGTTTTATCAAATTTAACATGCACAAACTCTTCTATAATTTGTGTCCTCTTAATGAAAACTCTAAAAGTTCTACTATTAGAAGAATAACCTAGGAAGATAACTTCATCACTTTTAGATCAAACCTCCTAAGGTTATCTTTACCATTATTAAGTACATAGCATGAGCAACCAAAGGAATGGAAATAAGAAATGTTGGGTCTTTTTCTTTTCCAAAGCTCATATGGAGTTTTCTTTAGAATTACTCTAATGGCAACTCTACTTAGCACATGACAGGCTATGCTAACTTCTTATCCCTAGAACCTTTTGAGCAATTTACTCTCATTCAACATAGTCCTTGCCATTTCTTGAATTACTCTATTCTTTCTTTCTACAACTCCATTTTGTTGAGTTCTAAGGGATGAGAAGCTATGGTGAATTTCTTTTTCTTCATAGTATTCAATAAATTTTCTATTTTCAAATTCATCACCATGATCACTACTAATAGATATGATTGACATTTTATTCTCATTTTGAACTAGCTTTGTGAAAGTAAAGAATATTGAAAATGCTTCATCTTTGCTAGGTAGTGGAATTACTCATGTAAACCTAGAGCAATCATCTACAATAATATATACATATCTTTTCCCTCTAAGGTTGATCATATCTGATGGTCCAAAAAAATCCGTATACAATAGTTCTAAAGGTTTGAATGTGACACTTCATTTTTGGGATGCAAGGATAATTTGATCTATTTTTTCATTTAGCAAGCTTTACAGATCTAGTTTTTGTCAAATTGTAGTTTAGGTAAATAAATAATGAAATCCTTTTTCCATAAGGATTTAATATTTGACATGTTGATGTGTCCCATCCTTTTGTGCCATAGCCATGGATCATCTCTGACAACAATTAAGCATTTTCCTATAATTTCATCTAGTTGAACTAAATAAATATTTTCATGCCTTTTTTGTTGAATAATAGCCTGTTATTTTCACTAAACACATTACATGAGGATGGTTCAAACACTACTCTGTGACCTTTTTCACATAATTGGCTAATGCTAAGAAGTTTGTGTTTGAGTCCATCTACATACTACTCTTTTATGCATGCATTAAACAAACCATAAATTTTACCTATTCCTCTGATGAAGCCCTTATCTTTATTGCTGAATGCAATTGTTCCTCCATTCATTAGCTTCAAATCTTTGAAGAGATTTTTATTACGAGTCATATGCTTTGAAGAGCTGCTATCCATGAACCAAGTATTACTAGAAGTGGTTTTGAGGCTTACCTATATACAAGATAAACATTCTTCTTACCTCCTTCATACCCAAGCAATGGGTCTAGCTGTGTTAGTAGGATTGTGTGTGCAAAAGAAATTGTGTGTGTTCCTTGGGTCTCCATTTCAATTTAGCTCCTTTTGCTTGCATTTTCTTAGCATAACAATCATACACTCTATGTCCTATTCTATTACATAAATAACATCTGGTCAAGGTTCTGCTAGGATCATGATGGTTCATAGATTTCTTTACTGAAGAATGTTCTATGATTCTTCTATTATTTGGATAGTTTCTTCTTTCTTCTATGAGATTCATGCTTTTGGACCATCCAACAAATTTTTGTGAGTTTTCATCACTTGAATGTTTATAACTAAGTCCCTTTTTACAAGTTTAGCTAGTCATTCACATGAACTTGGCTACTAATTGTCCTGGGTTAGAGAGTTTGCTTAACATACTGTTCGACATTTCTATTTTCTTTTTCAAGTTTTCTACTTCTTTTTGTAGAGATAAATTTCTTTCTACTAGTATTGAATTTAATTTGATATTTACATCAAAGTTTTTCTTCTTTTGAATAAACTTTTGACTAAGAGATTCAAACTTATTGAATAGAGAGTCCCATGATTCTTGTAGTTTATAAAGTTTTCTACATTTGGTGGATTTACTACTTGAGCTTGAAAAATCAAAACTATAAAAGTAGCATGAGTTTACCTCAGTCCCCAATTCTGTTGTGCATGTTCTTTGGTAGAGGGTTGGCTTGTTAATTCATTTTCAAGTTGATCCATGTAACATATTTTTGCACTGTTGAGCTCATGCCTGAGGATTCCTCTAGCTTGATTTATTGATGGTCCTTTAAATTATTTCTCTTTTCTATTCCTTTTTTCTCTATCATTTATGTTCACTTTTTCTTCATTTGGACACTTTGGAGACATATATCCAATTCCTCCACATTTTTAGCATGTAGGAAGATCTTTTCTTCTTTTCTTTTTTTTGCCTAGGCTGTCTCCTTGACATGTTGCCTCTGTTGCTTCTCATGAGTTTTTTGAAGTTTCTAGATAGTTTTTTTGAGGAAGATTCATTACTACTCTCCTTGTTTGTTTTGAGAGAAATTCTTTTCTTCTGCCTTATTGGTTCCTCTCTCTTTTTTGATCAACTCATGTGATATTAGGGAACTAATGAGATCATCTATTAGTAGCACATTCTGGTCCTTTGTTTCCTCAGTGGCTGTGATCTTTTGGTTCCATGAGTCTGGCAGTGCTCTCAGAATCTTCATGACTTGTTCAAAATTTGAAACTTCTCTTTCGAAGCCTTTTAAAGCATTAGTAATTTTAGAAAATTGAGCAGATATTTTAAATATGCTTTCTTCTTCTTTTATTCTAAACTTTTTTAGTTCTTCTATTAATATATTCCTCTTGGTCCCTTTGACCTGTGAGGAGCCTTCATAGATACACACTAACTTGTGCCAAATATCTTTTATAGTAGTGCAAGAAGATACTTTATCAAACTCAATGGTTGACAATCCACAAAATAATGAGTTCATAGCCTTAATTATCAAACTCAATGGTTGACAATCCATAGAATAATGAGTTCATAGCCTTAATTTTAGGTTGCGGTGTTGTCTTCTCTACTACATATACCAATTTCATTGGAAGGAATGGTGAATCCTACTTCAATGGCCTTCAAAGAATCCATATCATTAGCCATAATAAACTAATTCATCCTCAACTTCAAATAGGCAAAGTTGATTCAATCAAATAGGGGTGACTAGGTAGATGATTGCCCCTTATCAAATATATGAGCAGAGATCACTATAAATATTTATGTAGCCCACTCTAATATCAGTTATTGGTCCCTAAAGGAAGGCAAATACCCAAGATGGGAGAGAATTTAAAACTTTATCTTAACCCCTTTGAGATATACTATCCCTTTAGCTAGCAAGACAATCAAGCAGTAATCACACAAATAATAGAACATGGGGATTTTTACATTGGTTCGAGCAACCGTCCCTAATCTAATCTTCCACACACACTCCTCTTAATGTCTTAGGTTCTGTATCTCACTACAGAAATACAATAGTGATCCCAGCACTCTTCTAGATCAGCTCTAGGGGGCTTACATAGTGCTCCTAGCACTCTTCTAGATTCTAGCTCTAGGGGGCGTAAACCAATGCTCCCAACATATTCTAGATTCCAGCTCTAGGGCTCATAAACTAGTGCTCCTAGACTCTTCTAGATTGAAACTCTAGGGGGCATAAACGAATACACCCAATCCTCTTCTAGTTTCTAACTCTAGGGGGTCTAAACCGGACGGCTCTTGTCTACACTCAGATAGTCACAACTCTTCTTGATCCTGGTCAATACTTACCAGCTTAAGGCAATTACAGAGATGAAAGGATATGATAGTTTAAGCACACTTTACAAATATCTCACTATAAGCTTAGGGGAAGAATTTGAAGCTTTAAATATAGAGGTAAATGATCTTCCCAGAAAGTAGTTGTTGGCCTTTCAGAAATGATGTAGAAGGATTAAGTGAAGGCTCTTAGTTCTATTGAATAATGAATTAAGGTTGTTGCTCTAAAGAGAATAAGGAATAAATATTTCTTCTTCTTAAAGTTGTATTTTTTATCCAAATGCATTGAACTGTTACTTTGTCCGCAGTTAATTTTAGATAAATTTTGCTTAGCTATTCTTGATGGGACAAAGTTTGCTCCTTCTGCTTTGTTCCATGCTTCATCCCATTTACCTAAAGTAAGTTTCAGACAAACGTATTGAACCATTATTTTGTCTGAAGTTAATTTTTGTCTTCCACATTTGTCTAGGGTTTTTGCCTTAAGTCTTCAGATGAATTTACTCTTCATTCTAGTTTGTATGTAGTCTCTTGCATTTGTCTGAGGGATCTGCCTTGAAACTTCAAATGAATTCCTTCTTCACTCTGCTTTATCCATGATTGATTTGTATGGTCTTCAAATTGCAGATGAATAAAATTTCTAATTGCAATTTTGTCTTTAGCTTTGTATAAGAAGTCATTATGACATAGTTTGGATAGATCTTTATGGCACAGACGATTAGTCCTTTTCTTCATCTTTGTCTCAAGCTTTTCATTTGTCCAGTGTATCTAACTATCACTAGGATTCAAAGCCCCTGATTTCTTCTTCTATTTTGCTTGAAGTGTTAAACTTCATTTGCATATTTGTATGCTTTTGCAACTTGTTTTTGCATACTTAAATACTTGACAAATATTAATTAGTTCAACTTAATCAAGTTTTGTTTGTCATCAAAACTATGCATTTAAACTAACACTTACCATGAAATTTTCTAGTGGTTTCTCTTTGAAACATCAATCCAACTTGAATCCCTACATCCTTTCCATGAATTACAGCAATGGAGGACTTTTCTTGATGAAAAACACTTTGTTTTTCTTCTTATCCACATCCAAATGGGTGTTATTTTGCTCCCCCTTTTGTGGATGATCAATTGCATCTCTTAATGATGATTTTCCTAGCTGAATTTTGTATGAAAATGGGGCATGAGAGTTGCTAGGAAAAAGGGGCATGAGAAAAATGGGTTGGGTGTGAATGGGGTGGTCATTTGGGGAGAAAAAGATAGTGATGGAGCACCCTATCCCTTTCCTTCTATGGTGCTCTAGTAGTGCATGACCACCATACACATACAGTCCATTGAAATAATATTTTCACACTTGCATATGACCAATTTACCATTTACTCCAATCCCTCTCATAATATATATTACATTGAACAATTAAAACCTTTCACAATTTAATAAATTTATCTACATATTTTCCAAACATGATGATTTAAAAAAATTCTTACTTGAACACCCAGGGGTGTTACACATAACCATCTATTCATTCATTCAAGAAAACTCTTACATTATTTAGCAGAAGGCGTCTACTATAATCATGTTTCAGATAGTCAGTTTAATTCATAAAATTGGTGATCCAGCAATTAAACAAATCAAAGAATTGCAATAAACACAATGAATGAAACAAACTTGAATTGATTAACCAATAATCCTTTTTTAACATAGAATATCCATAAGAGCAACATCATCAACCTAGAAAAGAAAGTTAGTTCATCATAAAAATGGAAAGAATACTCTTTGTAATATGCATGTTGCAAAAATTGAAATCTTTCTTCCACCCTTATTTTTCTCTCTCACTAGAACTCCCCATATATTGTGGACCCCAAATATTGTGGACATCCTCCTTTTATAACCCAGAAGTAGAGTTTCAGTATACTTCTCCACAAATTACAACACTTCTTATGTAGAGAAATCAAATTCTAAGTATAACTTGTACTTTCACATGTCTTGGATTATAAAGATAGCTGTTAAAAATTACAACACAACTTACGCATAGAAATTAGCTCCTAAAAATAACTTCAAACTACCACAAGTCCTAGTGTGATGTCTTAGAATTTTGTGGTAACATTTTTTTTCTTAAGTAATTAGTCTATGCAAATTTTGCATTTGTTAAAGGGATGATTAAAAGATATATGAATGAAACTTAGATGAGGTAATATTGAGAAATAGTGGTTGCATGTGTAGTATATGAGGGTACACTATTGGAGCACCGAAGGAGGACCAGGTTTAAGTGCTTTATTAGCCCTAATTCTAACCATTTTTGTTCCTATCCTTCTCTCCCGCACCCCACCTCTATTGCAACTCCTTTTCTACACCCTTTTCAATGAATTCTTATAGGAAAATGCTTCTATATGTATGCTACTACCACCTTAAGCAACTAGTGAGTGAAAAATCCACCCATTTGAGTGGTAACAGAAGAAGAGAAAATTTAGAAATCTAACTAAAGAAGCTTTCTTGCTATAGTTGGTGAAAGGGTTTGAAGATTGGGGGTGGAAATCAACAAGAAATTGTAGTGGTGACTACTTTCTCCAAACTAAATTGTAACTTCTATTTTAAAGGGGGTACTGCCTTGTAAACTTATGGGGTTATGTTATGAATTTGAGTGATTTATCCTTGTAATTTCATAGGGTATTGAGCTGGATGCTTAATTATGATGTTTATGGTGGAATTTAACCATGGAAAATTAATGTAGATCATTGTTCTTGAATTGGACAGTCATATTTTGCCATTGTGTAGTGTATTCTATGAATACGTAGGATTGGAAAGAGAATTAATGGATTTTGGGGCATGATAGATTACTTAGTCAAGCTATTTTGAAGGTAATCATGTCAAAAATTGATCTTATGTTATTGGGGATGTATCCCACATACTCAACATTTTTAGGAAATGATAATTTGAATGATGTATATTAAGTGTTTGATGAAATGACACTATTGGAATCAAAGTGTATTTGAATGATTTTATCGTCGCCCTAATTATCCATTAATTAGGCATTAAATGGGGTATAATATGTTTGAGGAGATAAGGTTTGGATGAATTTCTCCTAGTTTATGAGACTGAGTTAAGTCCCTTATTTAGATATATGTAAATTTCATGTGGGGCATACGTGATGTGTGTCGGATCCATTGGACCTTAATTTGATATCAAGCTATTGAACTTAAGATCAAGAAGTATGTAATTGTCTCTATAAAGGTAAGTAGGTTTCTTCGCACTATATACATAGATTGGAAAATTAATGGGGATAGTGAGTATCCCATGATTTTGCATATAGGCACCGTGTTTTGAATGATGTTTATTTTATCATATCATGATTTAGAATCACAAAATTGTGTATTTCTATGTGTTTATTTTGGAAGGTGGATTCATTGATGTGTTCAACTAGTTTGCTTTGATGTTGCATTACATGACATTTCATTATGAATCATGGATCAAAATGGCAATAATTGAATCATGTGATGTGTGTGGGATATTTTGATGATTGGGTATAAAAGGGAACAAAACAAAAGCATGAATGTGACTAAGGAAATTACAAATGGATGGTTGAAAGAAAACTCAAGTGGAAGAAACAAATTTCAAGGAATCCAAAGCAGCCAGATGGGTGCCACAACACCACTCCATAAAGCATGCATATCTAGTGGCGAGTGGTTTTGGTGCCATGGTATTAGTGCAGCTATAGTGGTCTTATGATTTTCTTGTGAATTTCTTAGGGGATCTGATGTGGTGTTACTTGGAGGCGTTAGAGAGGAAAAAGAGGGCTTGGTAGATGACACTTGTGCGATGATATTATATTGCCTTGGCGGCATGGACGTGACATGGGTATAGATATGACTTGGTGGCATGGATATGATATGAGACTCATGGGGTGCGGATATGCCTTGGTGGGATGGATCCTTGGATGGCATTGATATGATATGACACTCGTGGGATACGGATATGCCTTGGTAGCTTGGATGCCTGGATGGCATGGATATGATATGACACTAATGGGGTATGGATATGCCTTGGTGGCAGGGACATGATGCAATACTGGTGAGGTGTGTAAATGATATGCCTTAGTGGCATGAATGGAACATCAATCTAGTGAGATGAGATATGCCTAGGCAGCAAGTTGTGACACCTATGAGGTACAAATAGGTTGGGATGACATCATATATAGTATGTGGGTAGTGAGACCTTGTAATTTGTGAGTATGATATACCTAATCTTCTCATTAGATATGGATGGCGAACTCATGATCCCTGAGGAGCAATGAGGGTCAGATACCATGGAGGGCAACAGTGGAGCTATCATGGACTTGACAGGCTTCATAGTTGGGGGTATAGGGATGGACCAATTGCACATCGAAGAGTAAAAAGGGTGGTGTCTTTACTTCTGATAATTCTAAGAAAGAGTTGGCCTTGATAATGATATGATGATAATGAATGTGTATGGATGATGATGCATTGATGATGAGGTGGTGATTATGAGGATGAGCTAACATTGAGGTTGTATATGAGCCGGGATTATGTGAGCATGTGCATTATGGGCATGTGGACATTATTGCATTGCCATGAAACTCAACATGTCATGAAATTGCATGTATATTAGATTTGATCATGATCTTTTAATTGTTTACTTACTACTATTTTCCTGTTTACCTACTTATTGAGTTTTCTCAGGCTAACCCTATTTTATTTATGATTTTTTATTTAACAAGCCAGAAGATGGAGCCAAACATGGGGTTGGAGCTCATGATCGGGATAGGCCATGACTCTTGTGTTGATTTAGTGGTTTTAGATGTTCGAATTCCCCATTTGAACATTTGATATAATATGTATAAGTTGTAAATTTAAAGGATTCAAACTTTTATGTATATTAAGTCATGTATGAAATAATTACACTGACATGTCATAAAAGTGGAATGTATGTGTATATTGGTATTGTCATTTGTCATCACAATGAGACTTGCGATTCTCGGTCATATGTGGGTGTGTATTATTAGGTATAATGGTGTTTATGGATATATGAGATTATGTAGAAATGGATATATAGATATGGAACTAAAAGTTCATGGTAGACTTTGCATGAAGTTTTCCTTTGAATTGTAATTAGGTAGCGCCCTAAGAGCGGGACGTTACACCTAGGTTCTGTGGTGCCCAACCTCTGTCCATGATTCTCTTTGAAACAATGTTGCCGGTGCTATGATGCCCAAATGGTGTTGACAATTTTGTTCCTCTGAAGCCACTTTGAACTCCCTTTTAGACCTTCTAAATGTGTTTGTAACATATACTTTTATTTGATTTTAATCCAGATAATGCACACTTCATTCACCTTTGATTTCAGATGATGCTTGAAAACTCTAAAGCTTAAATACTTCACAATCCACAACCTCTGAAAAAACTTTAGAAGTGATAAAATTGCTTTTGAAAGGCACGATGCAAAGAATCTATCAAAAGTCCTCAACTTCTAAAAAATTTTACAAGTTTTGAAGTTGCTTCTGAATTCTTCAAATTTCTCTGAAACCATGTTGGAAATGCACTGCCAACCTCTAAAAATGCTATTGAAACTTGACCACATACATAGCATGACTCCAAACATAGCTTCTAAAACTTCTTTTCTTCCTTCTGACATTCCTTTGAAAGAGTTCAAAACTTCTGAACTTGCTTTTGAATTATTCAAATTTCTCTGATAGTGTTTCTGAATTCTAGAAATTGTATGTAAATTTTTCTATAAGCTTCTTTAGAGTTTCTAAAACTTCAATTTAGAACCTTTGAAGATCGAGTTGTCTCTAGTTAAGATGCCTTTAGTTCATTTGAATTTAATTTAGAAGCTCTGAAATCGCTTTGTGTAGCTCGCTAAAATGCCTTCAGACCTCCTAAAGCTATTTTTAGAGGCTTTGAAACTATAGAAGTAGGTTTGGTATTTTGTTCACAACTTTCTCAATCGATATCGAAATCATTAGATTCTTAGTGAATTGGTAAGATAATGCAAAGGGATACAACTTTCATGTTGAACGCTTTCTCTAAATCAGGCCCTATATATGACATAAATTGCCTCAAAGTGACAACTTTATCATATTCAGCTCCATTTTGATAGATTTTGATAGCTGGAATACACATGAACTCTGTTAAGTGCAATATTTAATTGAATGTGATCATAAATTAATAAAATAATTTCAATTGAGGATCCAAAATATGTGAATTTAGTACAAAAATATGATAAATTATGAGCTTATCAAATATCCCTAAACTTAGCTTTTGATCTTCCTTGAGCAAAATGGCAACCAGAACTCATGAAATAGTTAGGATAATTTCTCTAAAATAATCAAGAACATGTCAGACAAATTACACATGCACACATAGCTCAGAAATCATTTAAGACACTTGCCAAATAATCTCATAAAATGAATGCTTATCAATCCCTTCATGAAGTGAGAATTTGTGTGTGTGCTTTGTCAATCTCATGCTACATGCATGCTTTTCGATCAACAATATGCAAGTTAGTGATTCTAATGATCTTCATAAACACCCCATAAGCTTTCTTTTAATAATCCCTCTCCACTAATGTAGGTACCTCTGTCTACTTAGATCAATAGGTCTTTATTATACTTGAAATGAGGCCTTGGATTTAGCTAAAAAAGAAAAGGAATAAGGATTCACAAAGTAAGAGATCATAAATAAATTACAAATGAGTGTTCACTTTGTTAACCTTTTATGTGTTCTTCTCTCTCTCTCTCTCTTTTTATGGGCTATATTATGACCACACCCCCAAACTTATTTTCTTTAAAGTTCATTGGGATGTGATCCCTGTTGAACAAAAATGGTATATGTGGCAAACAGCCAAATTTTGATGATGAGCAACAACATATGAGTGAACAATTAAGATATGGATAGTTGTGTTCCTAAGCATTATAAAAATAAATATATATGATATACAGAGAAATAACTCAAATATAGAGGCATATACAAGGAATTCATCAAGAACAAGATCCACTATAGGAAGATAAGAGTGCTTAGAAAAAGAATGACACTGAAACTTTGAAAAGAGCCATAAAGCATATCTGAAGCCATGACGTCCAAGGCTCTGTAAGTTTCCAAATGTGACTTGGTTATTTAGTTCATGTACTCAAAGATACACTTCATTTAAATGACATATCTGGTACCAAAATATCACTAAGCATTATGAATAATGCTTCAATTGTTGCAGAAATCTTCCTCAGACAAATCATTCTCCAACTTTCTACACTGACAAGATAGACAAACTCCTAATATACAACATCTATCCATGATAAAAAGGCACATTTAGATTGTAGAAGCAGGAGATGAAATGGAACTAAGATCAAACAATTGTGGAGCTAAAAATGAAGTCAAACTGACCAATCATTTGTCTCTCATATGAGGTCTTATCTCGACCAGAAGGAGAACAAGGATTTTGGCTTGAACTTACTACAAACAAAGTGGAATAGAAAGTAGAAGTGACACAGTGGCCACAAATGAATAGCTTACTTTGTCTGTGTATATGAGAAGTCATCTTCATCTATACCTCTACAATTCATCTTTTACTTACCATGGATAAAGTAAAAGATGTACTAATGAAAAGATGTTTTGTCTGTGCCAATTGGATGTGTTTATTACTTGCCAAAGGCAAATTGGATGCTACTAACAAATCAGAAGATGAGGTAGAAGTGACACAGTTTGCATAGACAAATTGGATGCTGTAGAAACTTTACTTGCTCCATCAAGAGTTGTCTGCAACTTACTACAAACAAATCAAGAAGACAAAGTTGCTTTGATAGAGGACTCCATCCACATCATCAAGAATCGTTTATGAATTTTCATAAATGTACTATAAGACAAATTAAGAGGGCTATAATGAACTGAAAACTAATTACTGTGAACAAAGTTGGCTGCACTCTTAGGACTAACTTTCTCATGGACAAATCATATTAACTCCAGAAATTCAAAGGAAAGCAATCATCACGCTGACAAATATTCTGCTCTCAAAGGTTGCATCCATTAAAGTTTAATGTGCATGTTTCTAAAAGAATAAAAGAGTTAGTCATGTAAAATGCTCTCATTCGGTGATTGCCAAAATTGAAAATGTATCTTCTTCAAGGTCGGCTCTATAAGCTTTCCAGTTAGAGCAAGTTCTTCAAGAAGATAACTTTTCATTGGGAGAAAATTCAGAATGGTCTTCAACATTCAATGGAAGCCATCTACCTTAAACAGGCAAAAAATTCTGATGTAGTATAATGGTAGTGCAGTGTCAATGAAGAAGGTTGACGAAGCTGAGAGAAAGATGAAAAGAAGAAAAGAGCTTAAATGAGTAACTACTCTCAAATAGACAATGCTTCCTCCAAGATATTCAATCTCCATTGAGCTGATAGATGATGAACCTCAAAGATCTATCATTAGCATATTTTTAGAGTATTGATATCTTCTATGCTTCAATGTGTAATGATTTATATATGTGCTTAAACTTTGTACAAATCAGCTTAATAAAGAGAAAAAGTGATGTAGAACTTAAGTGTTGCTCATCAGCCATATGAGTTGGTGGTGAGCCTAGGAAAACCACTATATTTATGCCCCCCTAGAGTTGAAATCTAGAAGAGTATTAGGAACATTATGTTTATGCCCCCTGAAGCTAAAATCTAGAAGATCGTTGAGAACACTATGTTTATGCCCCCTTGAGCCGGCATCCAAAGAGTATTGGTACCACTTGTTTATTATGCCCCCTAAAGCTGGAATCTAGAAGAGTACTGGGAGCACTGTGTTTATGCCCCCTAGAGTTGGAATCTAGAAGAGTGCTAGAAGCACTAGTTATGCCACCTAGAGTTGGAATCCAAAAAAGTGCTAGGAGTACTAATGTATTCCATTGTGAGTGATTGTGAAACCCAAGGCACAAGGAGTGTATGCTCTTGGAAGAGTGGAGTGAGGAGCTTGCCCACACTAATATAAAAATCTCTTGTGTTATGTGCTACTTGATTTAGCATCTATTCCTTTACAGAGTAATAATTTTATTTGTCCATAATTTTTATCTGCTCAATTCACCTCTCCCCTCTTGAGCTACCAACCATATGGGACCAACAAGTGGTATCAAAGAAGGCTTTGTAAGTTAATCTTGATTATCAGAATGTAACTTGTGAAGAGATTCCTATGGCCAAAATCGATCCACAGCACTCCTGCTCAGGGATAATTTATTTTCTGACCTTTATACATTAATGTTATCTATTATACATTTTGAAAACTCAAAATATTTTATCTCCCACTAAGTTTGATAAAATATCTATGTCTAGCTCTTATGAAGATACATTAGAAATTATATATGACAAAGCTAACAAGGTCCAAAAGACCCAAGAGCACGATTCTATGTAGTAACTATAGTAACAAGAGAAATTGGAGAAATCAACTCATTAAAAATCAAAGGGAGCTGAAGACAAATAAGTAAGCACTTTCAATTTGCAACACTAAGGTAATCTCTTTCTAAAGCTCCAAGTTTTTTTCAAGATTCATAGGAAATTCATGTGAATATCTAGAATGCTAGATATAAGAAAATAAAAAGGAGCAAAATTGAATAAGCAATGTATAAAACAATTTAGGTGTGATTAAGTATCATAAGAGCTAATTATTATCTACCAAAGATGGTTACTCAATACAAATAATAAAAGATTGGAAATATAATATGTTGGATTATTATTAGTTTGTAAGAGATGATCTTAACTATGTGCCTTTTACTGCTTCATAAATGCATGTTGTATAAAAAAATCATTCTAAAATAAAGCTAAATCATAAGGGATGAAGTACTTATCTCTTTATCATAACTAAGCCTCACACATAATATCAAGCTCTTAGACAATCATGCACATCTTGGATAAAAAATAAATTGAAAATCACATTATTTAATATCTGCCCATAGATGAAGTCACTACTTTGTCCGTAGATTTGTCTGAAGTCATCTAATTTGTATGAGGCCCTCAAGGTTTATCCGTAGATCCATTAAAAACCACTCTTTTAACCTAATCTCAGACTTACCGCTCCCATTCATTGTTAGCAACAGAAAATCCCTTCATTAGAAGAAGGGGATTCAAATCCCCAGTGTTTCCTTCTTCATTTTTGTTGCCTTGGTGCTATTTTCATTTATTTACCTCTTTGCTAAGAACCTCCAAGCTCTTCCCATCAATATCCTTATCATGACTCTAAACCTCGATTGACAGATATGGTGGATTTAAGAACAACAAAGATGACTCCAACATCCACATCTAGCAAAAAAAGAGGCAGAAAAGAGTCAGAGAAGATGCATCCATCTCAGAAAAGAAGAGTGCAAGGAAATAGACTCTTAGAGGTAACTTTCCAAAATGATGAACAAAGCTATCATGAATATATGAACAAATATGACGATATAAAGGCTCTAAAAACCTTTGAAAAGATGAAGTTAGAAGTCCGTGATTGGATAAGCTTTCAGGGTTGGAAAGATTTCATGAGTTGCAAAGACGTAAGTTATTCTAAAATGATAAAAATACTCCTTTGCAACTATAAACCTAAGCTAAAGAAATCTTGGATTGGAGAAAAGGAAATAAACTTGTTCTCTATAGCTTTAGAGAGAGTTGAAATCTTACAATGATTGAAAAGCAAATATTTGAATGGCCAGTGACCAGAAAAGAGTTATTCTCTCAAGTGGTAGGTTTAGCTATAGTTGACAATCTTAAAATTCTGAATACAAAATATTTGGATGTAAACATGAGAATAGCTCACAATATTGTAAACAACAATATTTATCACAAGATTGAAAGTAGGGATAATATTTCAGAAAGAGATGCAAGAGTTTTTTGGGCCTTAAAATTCAGAAAGAAGTTAGCTTTGGCCAAACTTATGTATGAACAACTATATCTAGTCAAATCCTATACAAGGCCCAAAGAACCCAAGTGAAGGCAATGGAAATGGCTAAAATGCTAAGAAAGGCAGAAGTGGATTTAACATATGAAGTTCTAGAGGTATTCAAAAATTTAGACATATTTGACAAAGTGACATTGAAGAGGATGGGAATACAGATAGCCATTGATGGTACAATCACTAAGAAGACAAGAAGGCTTAGAAAATCAGAAAGGGCAAGAGAGGATGAAGAAGAAGAGGAGGAAGTAAGGCTAGAAACTACAGCAGAAGAAATCACTTCATCTGCACTTATTAATGAAATAAGGGAAGAAAAAATCCCTGAGGAAGTTATAGCTAAAATGATAGAATAATTGAAACAAAATGATTTCCCTATTAAAGCAAGAAATAAGGAACATGTGCCACCTATTCCACAGAACCTTAAGGGTAGTGTCACGCCCTGGCCTCCCACCGAGGTATTGTCCGCTTTGGGCCGCAACCCGCACGGTTTTGTCCTCTGGGACTATC
>JAYJMB010075685.1:11249-22952 GCA_036873735.1 Pouteria campechiana
CCATTATTAAACATACCCTAATGGTCAAACTTGGATCAAACTCTATAATATGCTAGACATGATGAGGGTCATATAAAAATACTTTTACACAATTCCGATGGCTCAGGAGGGTGAGATCATAGAGATAGAACTCAAAAGTTGGAGATTTACGTGGATGGATATCCTTAAATGATTAAGCTTTAATTGAACTTTGTAACCGAACTTAGCATGATAAGAGCCATCATAATTGACCCTGATGCCTGGTAGGTCGAATCATGAGAGTGACTCGTAGAAATTAAAAAAATTGACCAGATAAACATCCCTGAATGGCCAAACTTTATGGCGCACCTTAGCATAACCCAAGCTGTTAGCAGGCATCCCTAGATCAAGTTTCACCCAAGTTCGAGAGTCGAATCATATTACTAAACCTTACTTTTGAGTGTTTTCTCTTTGAGGGTAAATCACACACAAGGTAAATTAGCCATTTTGCCTAACAAGAAAATGTCATCAGACAAAAGAGGCTCTTTTGTAGAGTACTTATATAACTAAAATTCATTTTGCCATTTGAAAAATTAAAGGGATGAAAAAAATAAAATCCAAAAAACTTGAGGGAGGCATTTGCACCAAGCCATAATAATAACAGGGAAAACTAATATAAGAATTTAAATGGTTCCTATTATTGCTTTAGTCCAACCCATCTGCTCAATGCGCTTCTAACGGGGCAATTCTCAACTCCATTCACCAATTTCCAAAAACGATGTGCAGATTATCATAGTATGCGCATATACAGAGATAAAATCCATTTATCATTTCGGATAGATAGCAACAAGATAAGTCACTCTCACTCAAATAATATCTAAATGGCTAGACTCTTGGTCATGCTTTCGTCTCCAGTTCTCCTCCTTGATGAACCTCCAGATACTATTATGTTACATCAAATGAAACTCTTCGACATAAGATTTGATCTGCACCATAGCCAATGGTTATTTAATGTCAAGAAAAAACACATGCTCTCCGATCCAAGACAAGGACGTGATTGATTGCGGCTGCCATTTGCTACAAAGCGCAATATTCACATTCCAAAGGGATGGACTCAGACTGGGGCAAAATCGAGGAACAAACTCTTCTTGTTGCCTTATGTTCAATCCATCTGACCAGCAAGTTCTGCATCTGCATCTTCATCCAATTCCTGCTCTACGCCTTTAACCTGCAAATGAACATGAGAAAGAAATGCCCTCATCAAGTGGTTTCTTTAGCAGACAGAAAAAAGAGATGCTAAGAAGCATGATTTCATTGTGGGTCGCAAGTCTAATGTCTGTTTTGAATAATAGAAAAAAAAAAAATGGAACACAACAGCAGTTTAGGAGAGATCAGAATGCAGCCATTTACAGCAACCACTGGTGTCATTTAGTACCTTCATCATAGGGATCATACAGCAATTTTGACTAAAAGCAAAGGCCAGAAATGAAAAGAGGAGAACCAAACGATTTTTGCAGATCTCGTGAGAAGGTAAATAAAGTGTTCACTCATTTTATAATGTTCAATATGACAAAGATTTGGTAAGCTTAGCTAAGCCACCTTGATTTTGGTTTCCTTTGCAGATCAAGAGCAGGGGTCAACAACATTGCCAGCCATTAGGGTTCCACCTGGCCTCTTCCAACATTTTGGTGATTCATTTTGATCTAACATTCGTTAAGTGTTCCTTGTGTCTTAGTTTGGATAGCATCTCCAGAGCTATTATTGTTCTTTTGTTTCTTTAATTCTTAAGAAGGTGTCAACAGACTATAGAAGAATAAATGCAATTTAATTACTATGTAAGATCATTGCATATAATTTTCTTCTAAGTGTTCCTTGAATCTCAGTTTGGGTTGAATGAGTGTCAATTATGATTGATTGCATGTTGTGAGGAGATGTTGAGAAATGGCTTCAGCACCCTTACTTCCAACCAACTGGACCATTTTGATGAAGTTCAAATCAAGAAGCCTTTAAGGAAAATCTTTATACATTCAAACAATTATCAGGTTGATGCCACCAAGGCACCAACTGGCTAAGCATGTATATGCACTTTAAAGCTTGAAAGGCAATATATGAATATTTGGTGTTTCAAACTATGCTCAGGTTGTTCAGGTCTTTCTAAGAAATCTGCCCATATTTTAGCATCACTAAAGTGCATTCAATTCATTACAGCATTAGCCATAAATGCAGCAGCAAGTTCAACAGAAAATGTGGCAACAATGTATTAGAAGAAAAAAAAGTCTATCCATGGTTGTTACCTCTGATACATAATGCATTAGCATGTTTTCAATGCCTGATTTCAAAGTGACAGATGAGCTTGGGCACCCACTACAAGCTCCTTGCATCCTTAGCTTGACTATTCCAGTATCTCTGAGGGGCAGAAAACAAAAGCAAAAGCAATAGTTATAGAAGGATAAACAGAAGTTTTAACAAGTTGAAAAGTAACTACATTGTTAAAATAACTAAAAATGTTGAAAGCAATGCTTACAGATCAAATCCTCGGTATTCAATGTCGCCACCATCATCTTGAACAGCTGGGCGGATGCGTGTTTCCAACAATTCTTTGATCATGGCAACCACTTCAGAATCATCCTGCAAAACTCACAACATCAGTAACATGTGGTTCTGAACCTCTGATTAGTACATAAAAATATACAACAACCATGAGACTAGAAATTATGTGCTAATAATTGTCAAATAAAACTGATAATCATGTTATGAAGCTTGAGGAATAGTAATTAAGCAAAGGTTAAGGCATCGAACAATGTGTCAGAAAACTAATTTGGTTTTATGTTGAGAAGATCAACTACTTAGGCAATTGATAAAGAAATACAGAGAAAAGAAGTACCTACATATCGTTTTTACTAACTTACAAAAATTATATGACAGGGTCCCTATGGATTAATATAAATGATGAGAAAGAAAAAAGTTGCTAATTTCGATAAGAAAGTTGCTAATTTCAATATTATTAATGATGTGTGTGTTATAGAGCTATAACAAATGTGAAGAATATGAGTGCAGAAAGGAGTAACTTTCCATTCACTACAAGTTTATATCAGCATTTGGCTTTAAGCCGTTCTCTCTTTAATCTGATCATGCATGAACTTACTAGATACTTACAAGAAAAGGTGCCTTGATGTGTAATATTTGTAGATGACATAATTTTCATACACCAGATAAGAAAATGAATAAATTTGAAGCTAGATCAATGACAGGATGCTTTAGAATCGAAAAGTTTCAGAACTAATCAAATGAGAACCAAATACATGAAATGCAACTTCAACAATAATAAGAATATAAATGAGGATCTAGTTAGGAATCTAAATCTAGTACTACAAAACGAACACCTTAGGTAGCTAGGATCAATAGTTAAGTGAAAAAGTTATTAAGGATGTTGTACATAGAACTCAAGGTGAAAGAAATAATGGTGTTGCACTGTAGGAATTCAATGCGATTGTTAGGTACAAATTAAATTAAAAGAAAAATTTTATAAGATAGTTATAAAACCAGCTATGCTTTAAAGGATAAATTGTTGGACAGTTAAAGAATGACACATACATAAGATGAATATAACTGAAATAACGATGTTGTGGTGGTCAAGTGGTATAACAAGAAAGGAAAAAATTAGAAATAAAGAAATTTGAGAGAATATAAAGGTAAAATCAATAGGTAATAAAATAAGGGAAAATAGACTTGCATAGTTTGGTCTTGTTCAACAAAGACCAAGAATTGAATCATTTATGAAGTGAATTTATCAGTGTAGAATACTATCAAAGAACCAGAGGAAGGCCTAAAAGAACCTGATTAAAGATCATGAGGTAGATATGAAAGTGCTTGAGTTCACTAAGGAACTAACTCAAGATGAATAGAAATGGTGCAATAGAATCCATATAGTTGACCCCACTTAGGCAAGAAACAGCCTATGATTATGATGCCAGTGCTTTCTCCATGCACTCATGGGAAATCTAAATTTACTAAATGCTAACAATTTCACTAATGTATCTTCTCCAAGGTTAGGGGGGCTAAGATCCACATTGATCATTCATTGTGGACCATGCCTTCAACAAACCATATGAGCAAATGCACACAAATTGAATGCTGACAATTTCACTAATTTATCTTCCCCAAGGTTAGTAGAACCTAGTCGATGAGTAGAACTCAACTTTCCAAAAGCATGGTCAATGAGTAGAAGGTACAAATGCTATGACATACTCCCAAGGAACCAGGGCCATAAGCAAAAAGATAAATGAAAAATAAGGAAGAAAATAATATGAAAAAGGCACAGAATGATTCAAATTACCACACTTTTATATGGTGATTACTTCTTTTAATTGAATTAGATGGACATAGCTATTACATCTGACTTGGGACAAACTAGGAAGTTGTCAGTCTCAGCCATGATTTTCACATCATATCAAGTTGGTCAATACAGCTCTATCTGAAGCATATTGGCCAGCTTTACAAGATATAGAGCTCTATCATACTAAGTTTGGCAACAATGTTGTCATCAAAGCCTTAACTAATTAGGGTCAGCTTCAAATGTCTTGCTATACAATTCAGCTATATCACAGATTAATTCTCATTTCAAAAATATGTGATCATCTGCGTACATCGACCTCCTCTAACCATGTCCACATGGCACTTTCCCTTGCCCTTCAGCTTGAATCAAAATCCTAACTGATATAGTTCCAAGTCTCCAGTGCACAAGACCAAACTATCAAACTGCATTTTACCTTTCATGTTACCTATTACTACTTCCCCTAGATGTCCTTAGATTCACTCATTTTTAATACTCTTCTCATCTGGCAATAGATCCATCTTAATACTCATTTTGACTACATTTCTAACATATTGTATATTTTACCACAACCATATAATGATCTCTCACAAATTCAAGCGATCTGCTACTGGTATATAAAAATAATGCATGTAATAAGAAACAACAGCTGACAAGCCACCCAATGCATTCGGATTCCCATAACATTAACATCCTTTGGAGGCGAAGTGTAACGAATTCAGATTTCAGCAAGTTATGCAAATAGACAGACTTACCAGATGACTGTTCTATAAATGATTTAATCCACGTCAAGAAGACAAATAAATGAAGTTTCCTTCCCCGATTCCTTTTCTTTTCTTTTTCAAAAGAAAAATAATTTGAGGATATGGTAAGATGCAGTTCAGTCCTGATCCTATCAAGTTTAGGACCAGCCTCTGCCACTGATAGTTAGAACAACATTCGAAAACGTTCGAACCATACGCTCATCATAGATAGAGCATAGCATGAGACTTGCATGGATTTAGTTTTAAATGTTCTGTAGATAAGCATAGATTTAATTTAAAAGGTGCTGTAATTCAGCCATCAAATGGATAGCTAGAGGGAATAGACTGCAATCTAGATGCAGACAAACAATCACTATAATTTAGGGTGTATGTCACAAAAGAAAAACAAAACTAGCCCACTTAAAATGGTGAACAAGACCACCAACTAAGAACACTATTTCAATAGTCCCACAGGCATTTGTGCCAATGAAAATTTATGAAATACTTGCATTCAACTGCATCATAAATGTCAAAGAAGATATAAATTTTCAAATTTCTTTTGTTGGATCTCTGTTGAAGAGTCATCAACTAAAATATACTCAATTTCACCATTCTTCATCATTGCATGACTGATTCTTGCACCTAACAGAACAGTTTTTTCGAGTTTCAAGTCTCAAAAACATGTCAAAGTGCATAAACAACACAAAATGCTCTTTGTCAGACAACAATTAGCAGAAAAGTTGAACCAAGCAAATCCAATGCCAGATTTTCTTCCTGTTTTCTACTTTTGCAGGATCATGATGCATCTGATAAGAGTGCAGTTTGCAATAATACCAATTCAAGAATCTTGCGCCCACCTCCTTTCAAGAATCTCAAAAATTTTAAATGATAGTGTTTCATATTCACATCTTAAACAGTGAAATTCCTGCACACCAACATTGAACAGTGTCTCGTAAGAGTTATGCCTGCAAAACTCAGGAGATTCACCAGAGAGAGTCTTGAGGAATACAACTGCTGCAACTCTGAATGGTATCATGCACAGCCAAGTTTCTCAAATTTAAATAAGTGAATACTGTATATTCAAGGAAGGTTACCTCATGAATAGCAGTGTCCATAGAAGCAGCAACATTTGAATCCAGAAATAGTGGCTTCCCTGATGAATAGAAGTCCATGATTGCTGCAAATATTTCAGGTTTGAGAAAATCCCAAGATGTTTCATCAGACTTGGTTACAGTTACAAAATCAGACCCAAAGAACACCCGAGTTACTCCTGTAAAGACATAAGGAAATAGGTCACTTCAGCCAGAATAAGTCTGATTGCATTCCATTAAATAACTTTCAACAAAAGAATAAAGCCAGCATTGCAAATTGACCATAGATGTTTTTGCCACCAGTGGACTGCCTTTTGTAATCCAACTCTGAAGGTTTTATTTTACAATGCAGGCAGAGAATTCAGCTTTTTCAGTATTTTATTTTTTTGACAAGAGGATGTGTCATATTTATGAGACATCGTCCAATTAGTTTCTTTGAAAAAATCCTCTTTTCTCATATTTGTCAATATCTTTCTTGCATTTTATTGGAAATTCTTGACTTTATGGCAGTAAGTTAAAGAGCCATTCTCAGCATGAGTCAAATCACAACAGAATGGGTCCCTAAATTTTGGTCTCCATAAAAAATAATATTTTCAATTCTTTTCTTAAACAACATACTTCCAGCAGCATTTTCAGTTCCTGCACCACCATCATCTAAGCTTTTTACCAATGTATGTTTAACAATATTTTCTTTGAGAATATGAAAGAGGTAACAAATGATAAATAGATGTTATGGATAATTCAAGGCATAGAAGATAGATTCAAATCAAACTAATCTTAGACTTTTCTAGACCTATTTATCTTGTTAACAAAAAATAAAACCTTGTTAGTGTTCAGTGTAGGTCCAGAAATAGCATTTTTGCACCTGTCTACACAACTTTTAGGAACTATGCAGGCAATTTAATTAATTTCCTTATTCACTATAAGAGCTAGCCCTAAACTCCGTTTTTATTGTCATTATCAATATTATACCCTCCTCCTTCCTCTGTAGAAGAAGCCAGAAGAGGAGGAGGATGAGAAGAAGAAGAAGCAGGAAGGGAAAGAGAAGGAGGAAGGAGAAGAACACAGTGGGAGCAGAAGAGGAGGAAGAAAGAAGAAAAGAATTTTTTTTTTTGTTTCCCTTCTCTTTGTTTTTGCTGCTCTTAGCATCATAATCATCTTCTTCTTCTTCCTTGTCCTGTCACTCATTCATCTCAAAATCTTCAATTTAATTAGATGCATCCTAAGAACAGGTTGTTCCTTGAGCCTTCAAAATTCTACCCAAAAGTCATAATTGATCTTACAGCCATGCTATGGAATTCCAGCTTAATTTGACTGCAATCGCCAATCACAAGGGCAATTTTTACTTCCACCTACAATGAATCTACCAGGGACTTGCTTATCAATCTACCTGGTCCCATTACTGACCAAGGTATTAAACAGTTATTTCACATACATCTTGACCAATAGTCTTACCCTACTCATGTCTCATAAAATGCCATAAAATGCCAAAAGAATCCATTAAGATAAACATAAAAAAATCCCCATTAACATTATCCTTTTACATTGAAACTTCTCAGAGATAAAAAAAATAAAACTCATTGCAGTTATCATGCATACCATCAATGCCATAGAGTGCTTTAGCTAGAGGTGAACCCATTGCAGCACGGGCATTTGGGAAGTCAGCACTGCCTACTTCCATAACAGGTTTTCCAGGATAAAACATGAGGGAAGAAGGATTTGGTGTTGACTGGGTCTGAATAAACATGCTTCTCTTCTGCCCTGCAGAAGCAATGTCAGTAAGATATTCTGCTGAATGAATGTTTCTTATGAAGTAACCAGGTATTTAACTGCAGCAACAAACAAGAAATATACTATGCACATTCCATTAGGAAAGAAAAACCAACATTATTCCCAATCTTATTCCTTCAACATTTTAACAACTGTGGATGTAATGTATCCTCATCCTAGGCATCAGTGTCCAATTTCAGGAATTGAAATCCAGAGCATGCTTGGCAACTTGGATTTGGATTCCAATTTCAGGAATTGTGCTTCATCCTTATTATGAAAAATCATAACATAACTCAAAGTAATTAAGTTAATGTTCAGAACAGCTCAAAATAAAAAAAAATTATGCCTTTGAAATTTGTCAGGATCAATTGAGGGAACCAAAAAGTGGAGATCACACTTCCAAGGAAATGAAAATTTCATCGTTTCTTTATCCTCATTTTATTCATAATTTTCATGGAAATTCGATTTTCATTTCTTCAACTTTCGAGGAAAATGGTACAATCCCCATTTTCATTCGACCCAAGATATACAATTACTCACTTTAAATTACTCCTCTTTCCTTATCTCATTGCCAACTAGTCATCATTTGATTAAAGCAGGAACCATATTTAGTTAATCCTAGACTTGTGCATTTCAAAATGGCATGAAGAATGGAGAGTTTAACTACTTGTGGTCATTAAATGATTCAAATATTGCTTGGAAATCATTGATCAATCTTGATCACAAACACTCTTCGGCCACAAGTCCATCATCAAATAGACTTTAGCACTTCAGTTGTTCCCAAACCATGCTATTTCCTTCACATGCCTTTCTTAGATGATCTTCACATAAGGCAGAATAATTCATCTGCTAGGAACGTGTACTTCCAAATAGACATTATTACATGATTTCAGCCATGCAAATAATTGTTATTCTTAACTAAGCTTATGACAACAATGCAAACCATGGAAATTGGCAGAAATTGGATTCCCATCCCATACGACTAAATTCCACATTGCAAAGAGTTCCATGAATTAGAATCAAACGCTGAGAGAGATGATTACCGTCCAGCAGAAACTCTTTAACATTAATAGACGTGTCAGAAAATGCTTAGCGATAACACTCACAAATGGAAATTAAAGAGAGAAATTGAAAGAGGAAACCAAAACCGACTCAAACCAAAGTACCAAACAGCAGAGACGAATAAAGAACAGAAATTTAGACACCCAAAAGCAAATAGCCGAAATTCAAAAGTGCTCAAAGGATGAAAGAACAACATGGAACAACCAAGTTCAAAAAAGCCCACCAACGGAAAACGAAGAGAAATTGAAAAGCAGAAGAAATACACAATTTTCGGAATAAAACCGAAAAGCAAATTGGATGGTCGAGGAGAACAGCTTAAATTAACAGAACGACCCAGAAAGCAACATGAAGGGAAATCCAAAGAAACGAACCTCCGAAAGGGCTCCATAGATTGGACGAGAAAGGGGGCGGGCGGATCGACTGGCGTGGTGCGTAGGAAGCGGCAGCGAAGGAGGTTTCCCAGTGGAAGGAAGAAGAGAAAAAGAAGCGACGAACGGAGGAATTGCTGCTATCCTCTCCCGCAGCTCCTCTGGTGAGGAGAAAAGCCGTCCTCGCAATTCTTCCTATTCCCTTCCTCATCGTCTGCATCCTACAGCCGCCTGCCGTTTCGCCTCACCAGCTTTTCTTTCTTCTTCGGCGAGAGCTTGGAAGCCCCAACACGCAGGCATCCAAGAGTGCTGACTCCACCCACGTGCGGCGGTTTGATTTCTCCCGCACCGGTGGAGTCCGGTATTGAAGTGGGCCCAAGTATTTTTTTTTTTCCTAAAATCTCGACCGTTCATTTATTTATATTTACGTTTCGACGGAAAGATTAGAAATATTGAGATATATGTTGGTAATACGAGTAAAAAAATATTAAAACTTCTGTTTTTAAATAAAGTAATGTGTATCGTTATTTTATTTTACGTTTAATTTGTGAATTTAATAAAAATATAACTCATATCGTATTTAAATAAAATCTATATACAAATGATTTACACGTTACCCTTTATATAGTGATATTTCGAATTAAATAAAAATTAATTGTGATTCACTCTCGCAAACTTTATTGTTGGAAAATATAATAAATAGTTTAAATTTTAGTCATTATGGACTGTGAGATCCACTTTTCTGCCCGGTTGCAATTGTATGGTGGATCAGTTGTATCTGATCCTCTCTGCTGAAGCTTCTTAACAAATGGCCGCGAAGGTCACCTGTGATGTTTGGTTGGTGGAAAACGAAATTTTAAATTATTTGAATTACTCTTTGTAATTTTATTTTTTAAAATTATTATCAATTTTTTACTAAAAAAATATCTACTCTTTCTTTATTGATCTGATATTATTTACTTTTCACCTCTTTTCTTTTTCCCAAGCAAACAGCTTTTAAATGGTTTATCTGGGATTTTGCTATATTAATATATTATTACTTTAAATTTTGCAATTTTTTATCTTATAAATTTCATTTTTATCTAAAATAACTTAAAATTTAACACAAATTGAGCAAAAGGTAAGTGACTCAAGTATAGGGTGTGTTTGTATTAGCTGTACATCTTTTACATTGCACTTTGCATTATAATTAAATAGGTGTATTTTCAGTATACATTACGTTTCTTTTTTTTAATTATTATTTTTATATTTTTTACTTATATATTCTTTGTTTTTTAAACTTTTGTCCTTTTATATTCTTTATTTTTTCATCATTTACTCTGTTCTTTTAATGTTTGAGGAATGATGTTTATGAACACAAGTCAATGATGCTGAATAATGTACTGATTCATCTGAGACTTTAAGATGGCTTTTGGCCCACCTTGACATAAGAGTAGCCAAGAACAACTACTCATAAGCAAATAAATAGCTTTGGTGCAAATTATTTTTCATTTCATATTGAAACAAATAAATGTAATTTAGAAAATTCATTTTCCGAAAATACCCTGCACATATGCGGTTAACCGATTGACACTTTCTAAACCATGCCATGTGTAGACCTATGCGACAAATCAATTCACATCATGGGTACCTGTAGACTGCAGCAACATCTTCAGTATGAGGTGAAGCCCACCTCGCAACCTCAAGAACTCCCCAAAAAAGGCATGAAAAAAAACAAGCTTCTATCCCAGAATTGCAACAGCTGCACTGACAGGGGCCAAGCCCACTGCCAATTCCCAGGCATACGAAAGACCGAAGGATGTTGGAAAAACCAGCCGAGTATTTGGAATTTTCAAAGGAACCTCCTACCTGGTGAGTTGGTGTTAGCCTTTGGCACCAATACTTCTCAACAAGTGTCCCTCTCCCCAGCGGCTGAAATATCCAGAGATCCATTTCTCCCATTCCAGCAGAGGCAAGCAGTGGGAGCTATAGAAGTGTTGTTCTGGTGTCCATTGCAAAGACCTAGCTTGCCCTTCTATCTGATCTCCCCTATTCCCTTGTTCCATCCATCTCAATCTAGTCATATTTCAGTTTCAACCCCATCTCTCTTGAGCTTCTGTTAATCTGATCCCCGATGTATATAAGTTGTAGCTAATAGATAAGGAATATGTGGATATTTTATATTCTTAGCTGTGGGCCCAAATCCAACTTCGTGCGATCAGTGTTTTTTTCAAACAATAGCAGATTCTAACCTCTCTTTATGTATGATTATCAAAATTCTGAATCATAAACAAACATACCCGGATCACGAAATGCTCTTTTAGATTTAAAGCAAACAGGCAATTGTCAAATAAAATAGATTGAAAATTAATTGTAATTCATTTTTACAAGCTTTAGGC
>JAYJMB010075696.1:0-22952 GCA_036873735.1 Pouteria campechiana
AAAAAAAAACCCCCCACCCCCCCCCCCCCCCCCCCCCCAAAGACGAAAGCAAACCCATCCATGTCTATTGGAATTTCACATGCCCTGGGTTCAGCTATTAAAAATGCACATGGATACGTGGGAGAATAGAGCCTAACCTGCATGTCTTAGAGCCAAATATGCTGGGCAAGCCGAGATCTTTTGGAAATGTCACAACTGAGCCAGTTGGGCCCATGACCCATCGGATGGTGTTTGCTGCAAGGGTCATTGCACTGGCAGCCTTCTCCTGTATAAACAATAGAGAATGCTAAGTTGCAAAGCAAACATTTAATGCTCAGGTCAAGAAGCAGAGCATCGGCGGCATTCAATTACCTTAGCCCGTTCATCACGCTGCTTCTGCAGCTTATCTTCTCGCTTCTTCCTATTAGAATCCTGACCGAGAATTTTCCTGATTGCCTCAGCCTGTAAAAGATTTTTAGTTCTCCAGTTCATAAATCAGATGCTAATAAAAAAAGAGTGAGATGAAAGTTGAGACTAGAAGTCAAACCTGAGACTCCCTGGCTGCTGTTTCTACTTGTATTCTGCGTCTTTGGGCAGCCTCAGCTTTCTTCAGCTGCTGCTCCACTTCAGAAAGCTTCTCCTTTTGCTCTGCCATCAGACACCAGTATTAAGCTTGAGACGATAAAATTTACAGGTCATCAAGGCTGTAAAAGAATACATGCATAACATAAAACACAGCTACAGAATCCAACAAAACTTTACTTCTTGGAGGAGGGGGCAACCCATCTGGAAACTCAACTGAACCAGAAGCAATGCCAGCAGATCCATCCTTGCCCAACTGAAGGGCCCGTTGGCGTGACGTGAGAGAGATTTGCTTCTTATCATCACCCAAAGAATCAGGAGATTCTTTCTGCTGCTTCTTCCTCTTATTAGCATCAGACCACACATTTGACCCAACTTCTTCATCTTCTTCACTACACTCTGCATCATTCGATTCTCTTTCTGACCTTGACTTCTTCTTGCTTAACCATGATATACTGGACTCTTCACCAATGTCAACATCCTCAATGTTAGACCGCCTTCGTTTAGAATTTTCTGAATTCTTCTGTTTCTTGCCATCCATCACTCCAGCATCATCATACTTGGAACCATTATCTGCACTAATTTTAGCAGTTTTAAGCCTTTCTAGATACCGAATTTCTTCATCTTCAGCAGCATCATCAGACTCCCCTTTAAAGATGCGCCTCTTGGGAACCCTCTTACTTTTACGAACTGCCTCAGAAGAGCGTAAACTCCGAGAATTGTTTGATGGCTTTATGTCTGAACCTCTATCTGATATTTTGCTCCCCAAGTTCTTTGATGTTAGATTGGAACTCCCCCTTGAGGAATTTTTCCATGGGACTCCTTCCAGGCTTATTATAGCTTGGTCTGTTGGAGGCTGTGCACCATCTGACCTACCCTGCCACAAATGATAATAGGATATTTCACCCAACAGTAATTCAGATTGCATTTGTTTCTTGTCTACCAACCCTCGGATCAAAATAAACATATTTGACCAAAAGTGGCTTCACAGGAATTTCACTGATGCCACCCAATAAAATGCAAAATTATTTTGGATAACCAAGAAGAAGAAGAAGAAGAAGAAGAAGAAGAAGAAACACAAAAGAAACACCCAAATGTCTGTTAGGTATTTGAATAAAATAGTTTCAGGTTTTACATTTTAACACTGTTGTTTATTATTTCAGATAGAATTTTTCTATGCATGTATTCGTATCTTTTTAATAAGACACATATGCATGCACAAGAGAAATGATATGTAAGATTTTTTCCATTTAGGGGGTGTTTCATTACCAAATTTCGTGAAAAGCCATTAAATCTGCACTTAAATAGACTTATTAATGATCAAGTTCAATGAATTTTACCACAACCAAAAAATGCAATGGAAAAGGTTATATAACACAAATAGATACTAAAATGTTTTTTTCATAAAGCATCTCAGTGGTTTAATAGGCTTTAGAGAATGTAATGCAGCATAAGGTACCTGTGAAATTGGCCTTTGCCTATGTTGAGAGGCATCTGAGTAAAAACCCTTTGCAGAAACATTAGCAGAATCTGGTTCAGATTTTGCATGTATTGTACGTGTAACACCGCCAACCTTGAGCTTCACTTTCCTTAGCTTGTTATCTTGTGAGGAAGAATCCCTTTCATTGGTTTTCCCATTGCTATTGCAGCTATCCACATTTCTCAATTGAGCCACCAAATTATCCTTAGGGTTGGTCAAGCTTTTCAAATTTGCAGGGGCAGGCACCACTTCACTGCATGGTCTCAAATCTAACATATCCTGCCCCTTCTTGTGTATTGCCCTTGTTACACCTCTTGAATTACCATAATCATACTTTCTACTCTTCTTGGTAAAGGGTTTACCATCATAATTTTGATGTGATGATACCCTTGAAAATGATACATTGAGATTCATCTCCTTCCTACGAGAACTGGTATTATACGCCACACCATTCTCATCACTTGAAACCTTGCTAACATTATCCGAAGGTGGTGTTGATGATGAAGGTGAAATATCCTCACCCTCCAAAAGGTGTTGCATGTCAGGCCGAGGCCTCCTTGATTTATTGCTCCTCTGCCTCTTTGTCACACCACCCAAAACATCAAATCCACAGTCCTTGAATCCCTCCATTGGAGTTACTAAAGCTCCCTCCAAGAAACTAATTAAATTCGTTTCTTTGGAAATGATGAAAGACAAGCCATATAAAACCAATCATGGAAATTTTTTTCTTCAGTTCCTGTCACAGAACAAAACCATGAACATCCTGAACTGAATTCAGTTCCTAATAATGGATGCATACTAATACAACAAGAGAAAAATTACAACAATTTGCAATTTGTAAATTAGCAGCGACCAAAAAATCTCCACAATCCATTTCAGATACAGTTCAGAGATCTTTACAGGAAAGGCTTAAGTCAATCACCAAATCCAATTCAGCTAATGTTCAAAACCATGCAATTCTAACTATCGGTAGTACTACAGAGATTGTAAGACATGCTCGTTGATTGAATTAGCATCAAACAAACTTCATTGAACTTCATCCAAATGTATGTCATTATTACATTTCTCAAACTCCCATTCAGCACAAAAAAGAGGAACAAGGCCCCTACTTGAACTCTTAAAAATGACTTCACTGGAAAACCCAATTCTGCAAAACTCCAACAAATGTGCAGCAATTCAACAAGAAAGAGTTGCATGAAATTCAAAAATACAACTAGCAAAAATAAAATAAAATAAAATAAAATCAAATCAAATAAAACTTCAAGAAAAGTTCATAAACGTGTAAACATGAGCTCGTCTCGTTTCAATTGTTTGCAATTACGCATTTCGACTCTCCGTTTACCAAATAGGAATACCGATTTTTTTTTCTTTTTAAATTGAAGAACCCAGCTGCTAAAACAAAGGAAAAGAAAATCCAAATAAGCCAATATCAGAAACTAAGATAACCAAAACCCCCAAATATCAAAAAGAAAAGCTGCCTCAATCGAATTCTCATCCATCACCCAAACAACCGCAGAAAACCAGAGAGCTCACATCAAAACACCAACTTCAACAACAAAAGGAGAGAAAAACCACACCCGAGACCCTCCAAACACCCAAAAATCCACAAACCTCGGATCAAAATACGTAATTCAACAGCAAAGAAGAAAGCAGCACGTCGAATAAACCAAACCCTAGTACACAGAAGAACTCCAGAAATTCAGATGCGAATTCCAAAGGGATCGACGAAAGACATACCTCCTCCCAAAGAGAAATCCCAAACCCTAGGTCACAGGAGGAGAGGAGAGTCGAATGCCGCGGAAGAGGAGAGAGAAAAACGAAGGAGACGATGCGCGTGTAAGTTTATATAAGTCGGAGCGCGAGTAGGTTTTTTTAGGGTGGAAGCCTCCGTCGGACTCGTGTGGTCTTGTCTTCTGTGGCAGCTGACTCCGCTCGCTCTGCTTCTTGTTGCTGCGGTAGGAGGAATATCGAAAAAGGCGGAGGGTCGGGTCGAGGCGCCCAAACAAGTAGGAAGGGACGCTTCTAGCGTGCGCCATGGTGTGCTTATCCTACACCCACCCTGCGTCTCTTTCTCTCTCCTAACCCGCCCTCCCGTCTTTTTATTGTCTCTCCTCCGCGCGCGCGCGAAGGACAGAAACGCAGGGCGGATTCTTGAGGAAGGTTAAAACTGGGGCGTACTCTGGCAGCGCGGCATAGATGATACACAGGCGTCAATAAAATGTAGTTTCCTAAATACGCGAATGGAAAAAATGAAACAGTTCTGGAGATGGTTACTTTACATGTAACCTGAACACGTATAGATGATTGCCGTGTGGTTTGTTACTGGGCAATTAAAAGGTCAAATGTTTCACGGCCCCATTTCAATGGAAAACTAGTGTAGTTTAACAGTCAATTCACATAACAAAACATAAGAGAATAGCGCAAAGAAACACCTCTAAATTTTAATTTAAACTTATGCAAATCAATAATAATAAAAATCAACTTACAAGCTGGGCTATATAGCCGAAAATCGTCATTATTAGAATTTTACCCAAAATAGTAAAATTTTAATAATCACGCTAAAAGGAAATACATAATAAAAGAAGTGATCTGCCAAAAATCTAACCCAAACTGGGTTCAGAATCACTTCCAAAACAAAAAAGGAAATATTACTATAAAAAGAAAAAAATAACTAAAATTGGAGATTTATAGAGAAAAATAGTAGATTTTGTGCTCGAAAAAGATGCACACAGAGCGTAGCTGGGTGACCACGATGTGCGTGCCGAAAAGGTCTTTCCTAATTGGGGTCATAATTGCGATTCTGATACCCGTACCCAAAGTTATGGCCAAAATACTGAAACACACTAAAAACTACCTTAATTAGGAAAAGATCATGATTATTTGTGACCTTTGTGTTGATCAGCCAACTTAAGATATCTCAGTGCTAACAACATGTCATTTGACAACTCAACATCTGACTCGGATCCTCCTACATCAGTCACCCCGGGTTAGAAAGAACTCGTCCTTGAGTTCACAATAGCTTCATTGGAATTCAAAAAATAAGGACTTAGGTGTTTCACATTGAAGACATCAGAAGTCCTCAAATGACTGGGGAGGCAAAGTCTATAGGCGTTATCATTGATCTTTTACAGGATCTCACAGGATCTAATCTTCCGCTCCTTAAGCTTATTATATTCTCCAACAGGAAAATGATCACGAGTTAATACCGCCCAAACAAAATCACCAACATAAAAAAGTACTTGACAACAGTGACTTTCGGCTTGAACCTTGTATTTGGCATTACTCCTGTGAATGGCCAGCTTCACCTGCTCATGGATACCTCGAAGATGCTCTGCCATCTCATCTGCCTTGGGACTCAAACGACCCACACGTGGAATAGGAGCTAAGTCAAGCATCCTAGATGGATTTTGATCATAGACAATCTCAAATGAGCTCATTCTTGTGGATCTGTTCTTTAACCTATTATAGGCAAATTCTGCTTGAGATAATGTCAAATCTCACTGCTTCGGTTTAGCTCTTGCCAAACTCCTCAAAAGGTTCCCTAAACTCTGGTTCACCAACTCGATCTGAATATCTCTCTGGGGGTGGTAGGCACTGCTAAAATTCAATTTTGTCCCAAGTTTCTCCCATAAGCTCCTCCAAAAATGACTCATAAACTTAGTGTCACAATCTGAAGTAATGGATCGGGGAACACCATGTAAATGCACAATCTCCTTGAAGTAAAGATGAGTGATCTGAGCAGCATCCATTGTTTTCCTGCAAGCTACAAAATGGGTTATCTTGGAAAACCTGTCAACCACAACCAAAATAGAATTCAAGGCCCGTTGGGTACAGGGTAATCCCAAAATAAAGTCCATACTAACATCAAACCAAGGGGCTTTAGGTACTGTTAAAGGTGTGTACAGGCATGCATTAATGAGAACTTCCTTAGATTGTTGACACACATAACAACACTCCACATAATGAGCCATGTCCCTGGTCAACTTGGACCAATAATAGTTAGAGGAGATCAAAGCCAATGTCTTATCTCGCCCAAAGTGACCCTCGTTATGAAGTTCACTAATAATCTGCTGCCTTAGTGAACAATCTGGAATGCACAACTATAATCCACAAAACATATAACCATTATACAAAATAAAATCATGTCGCTGACCATCAGTTACCTCTTGAATTATCCTTCCAAAGGAAGGATCTACAGCATACATATCAGAGAAAGCCTCAAATCCTGCAACTCTAATGCTCATGGTGGAGGAGTAATGTATGACGACTGAGTGCATCTGCAACACGGTTTAGACGCCCTGCTTAGTGCCTTAGTGCAAACGTGAACTCCTGCAAGTATGCCACCCACTTGGCATGCCGTCTACTCAACTTATGTTGGCCATTGATATATTTTAGGGCCTCATGATCAATGGTAAGAATAAACTCCCTCTGTACTAGGTAGTGACGCTAATGCTTCAGGGATTGAACTATGACATAAAACTCCAGATCATAGGTGGAATAATTCTTCTTTGATCCTAATAGCTTCTCACCGAAAAAAGCTATTGGGCGTCCCTCCTGACTTAGAACTGCCAACTCCAGATGCATCACAGTTTACCTCATACACCTTTTCAAAATCAGGAAGTGCCAAAACTGGTGCCTCTATCATCTTCTGCTTGATCAGTTTTCAACTGGTCTCCGCCTCCTCGGACCATTGGAAATCATGCTCCTTGAGGCACTCTGTGATAGGAGCAATTAGAGTGCTAAAGTTTCTGATGAACCGATGGTAGAAGGACGCCAACCCATGGAAACTTTTGACATCATGCAAGGTCCTTGGTTTAGGCCACTCCAAGACTGCATATATCTTTGATTGATCTGCATGAACACCATCAGTCAATACAACAAAATGAAGAAAGGTTACAGAAGGAGTGAAGAAAGAACACTTCTTCTGATTAATGCACAGGCGCTTCGTCCTCAACATGTTAAAAACAGCACGAAGATGATCAAAGTATGAAGCCCATGTCGGGCTATAAATGAGGATATCATCAAAGTAAATAATAACAAATTTCTCCATGAAAGGCCGTAAAACCTGATGCATAAATCTCATAAATGTTTTGGGTTCATTGGACAACCCAAAAGTCATGACCATCCACTCATACAACCCATGTTTGCTTCTTAAACACCATTTTCCACTTATCTCCAGGTCTTATTCTGATTTGGTAGTATCCGCTTTTAAGGTCAATTTTTGAGAAGACCTTAGAACCGGACAATTGATTTAACATATCATCTAGGTGAGAAATTGGAAACTTGTATTTCACTGTAATCCTATTGCTTGCTCTGCTATCAACACACATACGCCAAGAGTCATCTTTCTTCAGCATCAGCAAAGCGGGAACTACACATGGGCTCATACTCTCACGGATGTAGCCCATCTCCAACAATTCTACCACCTGTCGATGCAACTCTTTAGATTCCTTAGAATTGAGGCGATATGCCGGTCGATTAGGTAGACTAGATCTCAGAACAAGGTCGATCTGATGCTGAATTTTCAACATAAGTGGTAGTCCAGGAGGAAGATCCTCGGGCATCAAGTCAGAAAACTTTGCCAGCAACTGCTGTACCTTCGCTGCTAATTCTGGATTCACGTCTATTGCATTATTCCCATAAGGCAACAAAGCACAAACCACGTCTCCATGCTCAATCTCAACTAAAAACCTGGACATAGAAAGCAAGTTAATATTATTGGCTATCGGGGTAGGAGTGGTTCCTTCCTGACGAGGTGCCAACACAATCTTCTTCCCTTTGATGCTAAGGAAATATGTATTCTTTCACCCATCATGAATAATACTGCGATCAGACTGCCAAGGTTTGCCTAACAATATATAACAAGCATCCATAGATACAATATCACATCAAGTATTATCAAAATATTTCCTGCCAATTAAAAAAAAACTAGGCATCGCCTATCTACTATTACCTCAATGCCTTTATTCAATAAGGACAATTTGTACAGCTTGGGATGATGATCTTTCTTCAGCTGTAATTTCTGGACAACCTCTTCAAATACTACATTTTTACAACTGCCATTATCAATGATCATCTTGCAGATTTTATTTGAATTTGTGCAGGTTGTGTGGAAAATATTGGTTCTTAACCAATCATCCTTTGAATCGCCCTTAGGATTCAGTAGACTGTTACGAATGACTAGAGTCTCATGGCCATCATCATACAACACATTTCCATCTTCATCATCGTTATACATAGGCTCTGCAATCTCCTCAATTTCTACCATGTTTTCCTCAATCAGAAGATTTATGCCCTTCTGACTAGCAGGCTTCTAGCAATTAGTCGCTCTATGTCCCTGTTCACCACATCTGAAATATCTAATATTTGAGTTAGAAGTACCTTGTGGTGGTTGCTGGGTAGGACGAGATTCTTGAGGGTGAACTGGCCAACTGCTTCGATCGCCTCTGATCATTGACCTTTTGTTTTATTGTTTTTTCGCTGCAAGTGCTCACTGGTATGCTTCAGAAATGATCCGCAGTGAGTGAAGGTTGAGGACATCCTGCAAGGATTATTGTAATCCCCCTCAAATACTGTGCCACCATCTGCTCTTCCGTCTCAGATAAATCATTCCGGGCAATCAATTGATAGAATTCTTCCATATAATCATCAATCGATTTCATGTCTTGCCTCAACGAATGAAGTCTCTGAAACAAGGTTTGAGTATAGCCAAAAGGAAAGAAGTGACTCTTCATTTTCTTCTTCATTCTCTCTCAATTCGTGATCTTGGTCTTGCCCGTCTATCTTGTGATCGCCTCAACTGCTCCCACCACGCAGAGGCTCGACCTTTGAGTTTGATGGCGACCAGCTTTACTTTGACACGATCTGGGACTTCCTTATACTAAAAAATACGCTCCACTTCATTCAACCAATCAACGAATCCTTCAATCTATAATGTACCAAAAAACTTGGGCAGATTCACTCTGAAACTGAGGTCTGCTTGACGATCATCGCAACGAAGGTGCTCCCAAAATCGAGCACAATTATGAAATGGGTTTTCAAAAGTAGAATTGGAATCATGATCTTCCACCTCATGATCACAGAAATCCTGTGTTGTTAGACGCTGGGTTAACTCTGTGATTTGCTTATATAAATCCTCAATCATCACATCCTGAATGTTACAACACGGTGTGAGACTTCCTCGTTCGAAACCTGTCAATGGCCATGACCACCAGCCATGGAAACTTATGAAATTTCACTCCAAGATGATGCTGAAGCTCTGATACCAACTAACGGCGATACCAATTGATGCTGGACAAAATCGAGACTATTCTGTAGGCTAGTTTCAATAGTCAATTCATAAGATAAAACACAAGAGAATCGCCCAAAAACACAGAGAAAAACCTCTGAATTTTAATTCAAACTTATGCATATCAATAATAATGAAAATCAATCCACAAGCCAAGCTATATAGCCAAAAATCATCATTATTAGAATTTTACCCAAAATAGCAAAATTCTAATAATTACGTTAAAAGAAAATACATAATAAAAGAAGCGATCTGCCAAAATTCTAGCCCAAATCGGGTTCAAAATCACTTCCCAAACGACAAAAAAAATATTACTATAAAAGAAAAAAATAACTAAAACTGAAGATTTGGAGGTGAAAATAGTAGATTTTGCGCTAAAAAAAGATGCACACTGAGCATAGCTGGGTGGCCACGGCGTGCATGCTGAAAATATCTTTCCAAATTGGGGTCATAATTACGATTTCGATACCCGTAACCAAAGTTATGGCCAAAATACTAAAATGCACTAAAAATTGCCCCAATTAGAAAAAGATTATGATGATTTGTTATCTTTGCATCGATCTGCCAACTTAAGCTATCTCAGTGCTAACAACGTGTCATTTGACAACTTAGCATCTGACTCGGATCCTCCTACATAAAAAACTGTCAACGAGTTACAGAAAAGATTTTCTCAACTAACCTTATTCCGCATTTGTAATTTTGTTGGTTAACGTTGTATAAATTGTGAAGACATGGCATACAAAAATCTTCGCCAGCGTATCAATCTTCTTCTAGCTTCTGAGCATTATGTACAAGCTTAAGACCGTTGTATTATGCTTGCAGCAGGCACTTGATCATGTGCGCATTCGCTAGCCTTCAAATTTTCAGGGTCCTATCGCATGTGTAGGCTAAGGAGTCACGGGCGTTGTGCACTCATAAATAGACAGCTAGGAATTGATGGCCTCCTCATTTCTTTTACTCGGCATCAATGGTTTGGATGTGCTGACCCTTAGTGTCTGTTTGGCCGTGCGTTTTAGGTGCTCCAAAGCACTTTTCAATATCAAAATGCTCTCCTGTTTTATACGTGCCTGTTTGGCTGGAACATCTATGCACTTTTTTGAAAACCGTAAAAGCCAATTACTGTTAGGCCAAACAAGCCCTTAGTCAGCTAAGTGAATTATTTTCATTACTATCTATATACTTCGCATAATATTTTTATTTTTTTTCATTATTATCTTTATCTCTAAATAACATTAACTGTCTAGCTATTCTCTTCTGCTATAGCCATTTTACCTCTAAAATTTTTAATCATTATCGCCCATTCATTTTAACTTCATGTTCAATTTATTCCTAATAATTCCTATGTCATCTATCTTCATCATCCCAGCATCATTTCCTTCTCCTGCTAACACCAGTCTCTTCTCCTTCTATTGTAAACATGGTGGACATCATTTCCTTTCCTTCCTATCCATTCAACCAATTACCGAAATTATATCAATCGTAATGTAACAGCAAGGAACGAGGACCCAGTGACGAAGTTAGAAAATCAACCGATGGCTGGTCACGTGGCTTCCCCAGCGAATAACAGCTATAAAGAGATCAGCTGCTGCATCCTTCTCATCCGATCCGTTGAGAAAAAATAAATCAAGAAGGAAAAGTAAATATACATGAATTAGCTTGATCCAATGATCAGGTGGGGCAAACCAGAAGTAAAATTTGGAGGACCAGAAGAAACAAAGACGTTTAAGTTATTTATAGCCCTAAAACGACGGGCAATAGAGTAGAAGGCAATTACGAATTCTCAGTAGTTACAAGCAATGTTTGCTATTCGCACGCTTCTGCTTCAGAAGCCAATCAACAAACAGCTAACATATGCATTGCAATCACATATTCTTATTCACTGAGAGAAGATCCATCCATAAAACCAGTATATCCATTTGCCCTCAATAACTTCTTCACTATCAGAACCAAAATAGCAATTGTCAATCCAATTGCTGCCCAGGTGAAGATGCGGTCATCAGCTGATGTTCGAGCTCTAGTAGCAGGCCTCTGGGTTTGAGACTGCGGCTCAGTAGCAGGCCGCTCGGTTTGAGACTGCGGCTCAGTAGCAGGCATGCTCCTCGAAAGCTTTATTCCTGCGCTAATTTGTAAAGGACCATAATTTGCATTCACCTGGACTTCCCGCTCATCCTCCACAACCGTAGGTTCAGCCTCAGGCTCCGGTTCGGGATGCTCTTCCGTGGCTGCAGTGGCACTGACAATTTCAGGACTGGCATCTGGCTCACCTTCTCTATTGCTCGTGTTTTCACCCAAGGGTGGAACCGTGGAGAGTTTTGGAACTGCAGGCACTTTGCTGAGCATATATTGGTGAATCTGCAACATCAGGGTTTGATAAATGGGAAAGCTATCCTTCGAAGGAACTGACAAGATACATGGGACAGCCGTGGAATTAGAAGGTTTTTATTGGTATAGAGCGAACCTCATCAATTAATTTCTGGCGTTCAGCTGAGCCAAATTTTGGAGGTGTCTCACGGGACTTGATAGCAAGTGCCTGTCTCTCTTCTTTTGTGAAGTCCAAAGACCCCAATGCTCCTTCAGGAGTGGTGGGCATGAAGGCAATTAATGCAACTAATGCAGTACGCACTGCCCAAACAAAATCAAGTGCCATAAGTAACAGAAATTCCCATAACCTTGATTTACAAAACGATAAGCATCTGAACTGAGTCTAAACTCTCTACACAAATCAGTGCACTGTCCATACATACCGAACTAATCAATGACACATTTTGCAGAATTTAGCTGAAGTAGTGAATAAATTTTAAAGAGAAAGAGAGTGATTTCCACAAGGATAGAGCGATGAGAGTTTATAGCAACTTATTCGAGATTTGGTTGGCATTTTGCATCCTCTAAGTTGGAACCCACGCTACATCCACTGAAAGGTTCATGTGTATTATACCAAAGACGAAAACTAATATTGATCCTCTGACATGTATTGATGTTGCACACACGCAAGGCACAAGCTTATCAGCCTGAAACAGCAGACGTGGGGTGATGATGTGTCAAGGTTTAGGCAGTTGACCATCTGGCCAATATGATAAACCAATTTTCAATGCAACACTGGGAAGAACAATATTTCCATGCTGAGGTCACAAGCATATCAGGTTGAAAATGATTTCCAAAAACTCTCATATAAAATATGAAAGAAAATATGCCTGGTGCAAACTTGCAACAAATAAAGAGTTCTTCAACAAAATTGTGTTCAATGGAACACAGAACCAACCATCAAGTATGGTTGAACTGTCGAAGTACCAGATGAGTCAAATTAATTCAAGATGACTCAGTTTTGCATCTGGCTAATCGAATCCAAGACCACAACTTAACCCTGCAGGTCAACCTTGTCTTGCGCAAGTCTGTCAAGTCATCCCCAACTCTGGTGAACCATAAGTCAGTTCTGGACTGGAGTGAGTCTATATAAGCTACCAAGTTTTCAAACTGTACAAAGAGTGCAATGTGTCCAACTTGTTTGCCCATCTAGCAAAGGGGGATCAACATGTGGAAGTTGCCCAGGTTTCAAATGCTGGTTACACTACTACCATTGAAAAATGAGGAAAATAAAATAGAAAAGTATAAAATGAGTGCAACACAATCTTACAAATGGACCATGACAGGTATTAATAGATGCTTTCATGCATGGGCATGGAAGTAAAATATAAATGAAGTTCAGCTTTATTTATTTGTCTTGGGCACCTAGCATCTGCTGCTAAGACTATAAATCTCCTTCATAGTTCATTTCGTTAGACAAGGATACATCAAACAAGCTACAAACAGAAGAGTTATTTCTTTGCCCAAGGTTTTGGACAGATGCGTCAACACAAATCACAGACAAAGAGCATGGTTCACTATTTCCAGTTTGAATGATATTTCGAATAGGTTCAGATTAAGCATAAAATGTTAAATCCTAATAGGAAACGTCCTAAGAAGCTGAATGGTTGTAACAAGGGACTTCTTTCCATGGGAACTCAATTTTATTAAGAGACCGCGAATGGGGGAAAAATATGGGAGGATGGTAAACTTCATCCAAGATACAAGGAATAGGAAAATCCATCATTACATCTGGCAACAGAACATGTCCCAAGTTATGCCCTTTTTGTTGGATAGTCAAAGAATAATACATCCATGGGTGTAGCCAAAATGAGGATGTTGAGGTGAATGCACAGTAAAAGAAGAAAGGATAACATTAGAAGATAACATAAAGATAAGAGCAACAGATAATAAAATGAAAGAAAGCAGATTTAGGTAGTTTGGTCGTATGTGATAAAGACCAAAAACTACAATTAGGAGCAGTGAGTTTATCCAAATTGAGGATCATAAGAGAAGGACAAGAGAAAGGCCGAAAAGAACATGGTTAGAAATCATTATGAAAGACATGAAAGTGCTTAGGCTTACTGAAGACATAGCCCAAATATGACGGAAATAATTTAACAAAATTAATGTAGCTAACCCTACTTAGGTAAGAAACAGTTTATGATGATGATGATGATGAATGGGTGGTCAGGGTCCCAAATGGCCAATTCCTTATTTTGGTGGATGGATCCTTCTGAGTATTGTGCTTAGCATGCGATCAAGTTGTAAACACAACTTATATATTAGTAATGATAATTGACAGCTACGTTACTTTCAATATACCAGTTTCCAAACCAAACAATGGATTGATTTTCCACCTAAATCATAGACAGCCTACTTTTATCTTACGGTGGTTACAGTGGTGATGGTGGTGAGTGGGCATTGCAGCAGCAGGTGGCAATAAAAGGGCCATTGGTCAGTAGAGTATTGGTAAAAGATGTTTAGGAAGGATTTTCTCTGAGCTCTATGAAACAAGGTTCATGGTTCATGACCACAGCAATAAAAACAACATACTGAAGCATGAGACACAGGAAGATCACATCACTGCCATCAAGATGTTAGTTGTTTCATGGTGAAACCCATGACAATTCCCCTTTTAATCATCTTTCTATTTCCACCCTTTTTTGTTAAAATACACCACCTTCATCATCACGACCGAGCCTTACAACAACTGACTGGGCTCAGCTTTGTCACTCCTACAAACCTTGCTCAATCAGAGTTTAAATGTTTCAGTGATCTCAAACATTTCATCAAAGCAGGCTTCAAGAACAATGAATCCATGCGGCATCCATTGTCTCCTTGAACAGCCAAGTTGAAAACTTCCCCAACAATATTTTTCCATGGTTAGTATTTAGCATAAAGGCAGGTTTATTTGCTATTAAAACCCCAAAGATCAGCAACCATGAAAATCCAATCAAAACTTCTTGAACTATTTCCAGGCAATGTGTTAACTTTTAGTGCCCTACTGACATGTAAAAGATGAAATCCTGAAGAAAGGTGGCATCAAGGGAAAGAAAATGAAACCACCAAATAGATCACAGTCCACATCGTAGGAAACATGCTATGACAAAAGGAGTCTGGAACCATACCACTCCACGAAGGCTGCCAATGTTCAGGATGGTGACTTGATATACTAAGGCATATCTTTGTTTGTGTTTCAAAGCGACCATTGGGCTGAAAACAAGCAAGGATAAACTTGATAAGCATGTGGGAAAAAGTCCAACAATGACAATTGATCTCTACATTCAAAAATAAAATGAAATCGAAAAGTGTTAATTTATAATATACCGTTAACAACATAAATGCAGGTGGCTGAAATGGATATTCTGCAGGGAGTTGGATCCGTCCATGATAGATTCCTCCTTCAAACTCAGTATCATGAGGACCGATGATTGCAAATTGCCATTCAAATATGTTTTCCTAACCAACAGAAAGCACCACCAGTTTAACAGTTATGGTTTTGTTAATAAATGACATGGACAATTGCAAGTAGCAACTCTAGACATTAGGCTGGAGAAAAAACATTACATACAGAAATGAATGCTGTCTCCAATTGTGAGTAAGTTAGCAAATAAACGAAGGTCAAGTTTATCAAATTTTCCCAAAATGTTTCCCAAGGTGATTGAGTTTGCTTGAGGTCACATAGAACCCTAAAGATGTTATTCATGGATAATTTGAGACTTCCACATGCATCCACGCTAGGTTTGCATAAATTGGGAGAACTGATTGATTAATCACCTAACCATTAAGAAAGAGAATTAGGTGAAAAAGAAAAGAAAAACAGCAAAATATGCTCTAAACTATTGGTATAAAGGAAAAAATGATGATAACCAATCCATCTTTCATGATCCCAAAGAGAAAAGACAGAGATCAAAGATAGGATGCAAGTTCCACAAAAATGACCCCCTGTAGCATCTAAAGCTGCTAGCAACTGACATCTAACCTCTTTAGCAGGATTGTCCAACCATGAAAACAGAGAACCCCTGAAATTAAGCCCATCACAGCACCAGCAGTGTAATGGCATATAAATAACATTTAGCCACCCAAAACATCCAAATCATATGATGGCCCGGATTTTGATCATGTCCAGTGCAGCTTGGTGTTCGGTTAATACTTGTGATCTGAGCATTGTTGCTCGATAGAAGAACAAAATGCAGATTATTACGAAGTAATGGGTCAAGATATTCTAATGGGGCACCCATGTCACAGTGATCAGCTAATTGGCAGATTCGATGGCACATAATCACCATAGAAGGCCTGACATGCAGCTAGTTTCCCTGAATACAACCATCCTGGCTAAACAGAATCCCCATGATTTCCCAAAGAAATCAGAATAGCATTCGGGTAGACTACCAAAACGCATTTCTCTGAGGAGGAACAATCAACAAGATAAAACTCTAAATACCCCACTTCCAATTATCCAATAACCGTTAAAAAAAAAAAACCGCTAAATCAACATTGCATTCAAAGGAAGCCCATTTCCAATCCGCCTTAAAATCCACCAATCTTCTCAGAAAGGCTGGAAAAGAATCAGTCTTTCTCAAACTCGATTCAAAATCAATCACTTTTATCAGGAAGTACGGTTTTCCTGTAAAATTCCAAAAAACGACATATGATTCCCAGAGGCTCTTTCGCCCTGATCCATCGAATTTTCAAAAAACTGAGAAAAAATTCTCTGGTTTCACAAATTCAGTTCAAGATCGAACTGCGTTTCCCTTTGTACGGACCATAAAGCAGATAAACCCCCAAAACAACATTAGATTCCGCTAAATTTCATCAATTTCCCCAAAAGGAGTCCAGAAAATAATCAAAATCCTCAAATCCAATTCAAAATCAATCGGATTTCTCCCCAATTCTCTCGAGGACTTTTTCTTTCTCGAAATTCATACCTCAAGAGGAAGACTCATGAAATCATCGGAAGGGTTCGATTGCATCTCCTTCACTTCCTGAAGAATCCTCTTAACCGCCGGGTTCTTGAGGTTGTACTTCTCCTCTGCCATGGAAGATGCTCAAGATAAGGGCCGGACTGCCGGCGGCGTACAATAGAGAGAAGCGACGGGGAGGGAGGGAGAAGACGACGGGAAGGCGAAAAGCAGAGAGAGAAAAGCTGGGAGAGAAAACGACAAAACAGTCTGCCATCGTCTTGTAAGTGTGACCATCCGTCTGTTTGTTGACTTTTTGATGTGGCGTTCTGTTGGCATGCCACATGTTTCGATCTTTATCATCGGTCTTGATTTCGTTACCGAAATGCTGACTTCTATCAATCAGAAAGTGCATCGCGCGCATTTGTCGAGATGTTGGAATGCAGATCCTGGACCCACACGGGACGGATGTGTAAAATCGATACCGTTCATTATAGAGATTAAAGAGAGAAAATTTCCTCATCCTTACCATTATAGATTCTTAAGTTCCACTATAAGTGAGAGAGAGAAAGAGAGAGAGAGAAAGAGATTGATTGGAGAATGTTGATTAACTAAAAAGGAAGGTAAAATACTTTCAATATAAAATTCTTGATATAATTTAATGTGATTACACTGAATATATTTTTTTCATTTATAATTTTTCTCTTTTATCATCTCCATTTGGTAATAAGTAAAAAAATTGTGAAAATTTTTATCACTCTTTTTATATATTTTTTAATGTAATTTGATATTTTAATATTTTAATAATTTATTTAATTTTTATTACTTATATTTTTAATCATTATTTTTTATCTTTTCAAGTAAAAAGGCTACATATTTTGCTTTTATTTATTTTATTTTTAATTATTATCTCTTATTATATCACATTATTTTTCTTTTTATTTTTAACTTTTCTATGTTTGTTTTCTCTCACTATTTTTTCATACAATCAAACCTCTTTTCCTTGTTACCAAGTGGATTCTCAAGGGCCAATTTGACAATGGATATACTTGGAATGAAGTTGAGTGAAAAAAAATGATGTTAGTAATATAAAGATAAATTTATTTATAAGTTAAATAAATTTAAAACAAATAAATAATAAAAAAGAGTTGTCATGAAAATTATCTATTAAATCAATCATTCATAAATGAATTTTCTAATCAAATCCAACCAAAGGCACAGGGCTAAATGAATTTTTATGTGAAAATTAGTTGACAGGCAAGCAATGTTAATACTAATAAATCAGATTTTTTTCATTCAAACCATCGTGTACAATTTGCAAATTTTAGTGAAATAAAGGACAGTCAGGAGCAATCATGTTGGGTCGAACAATGGATGAGCTCCAGGCAGTTCATTTGAAAGGAAACAAAAGCAGAGGGAATTTTTTTACCCCCTTGTTTTCTTGTGCATTACATAAAAGCTGAGTCATATGTGAGACACTGTCAAGAAAGTCATGCTGGATTTTGCTAAACAACAATAGAGCTTATGTTCATGGATGCCTGATGATGCCGAAAGAAAACAGTGGTGTGTTTTTCATTTTGAACTGTCCATTACAAGTCCCCAGCCAGACATTTAAGTTTATATGCAGGCCTTTTTCTTATTTTTATTGCCAGACAGAACGTAAGACTCTATGCTCTGGGAATTCGCTGAAAAGCGACACACGGCACTTGGACAAAGCAATCAAAATTTTTATTAGAAATAAGTGAGAAATAAATATCAGCAAAAAATGGGTTGATAAATAAGGCAAAAATAGATATATTTTTTAGCAAAGAAGACATGTAATGGTGAAAAAAATAGAATTATTGGATTAGAAATATACGTGTTACAGGGACGAAAAAAGTTAAAATAGGCAACGAGACAAGAAAGATAAGCCATCCCAACCTCGCAGAATCAGTCTGTTCTTTTCCTAAAGGCTTTTTACAGCAAAACCTATCAAAGCACAACTGTCGTTTACGTGTATACTTTACAATTTTCTGAATTACAGTCCACTTGGTTTCCAGGTTGCTTTATGTTGGGTTCATTATCATATATTTAAAAACATTTATTTTTTTCATTTTGTACTGCCTTTTTTGGAGTCCTAGTCATTTGGTTACTTCTTAGTTTCCTATTGTCCAGCACTCTTTGGCTCAAGCTCTTACGAGATTTCCGAATGAATAAATCAAAAACGACAAGAAGAGATTTGTTTTAAAAAATACTCCGGCAAAGTGCAGCAGACGGTATGCTGACAGCTAGAATTATTAAAAAATTGAATACATTAAATATAAATAGTTTGAATAGAACCATCCAATTTCGTGGGTGCTATCTTTCACAGACAAAAAATTGACCTTTTCCATTTTTCATGAAGCATGAAGTTTTAGTCATATTCAGGTCAAACACAGTGCTTGTATTTATTTATTTAGGCAAGAAATTGGAAATCATTTCGACCTCTAAATAGCGTTTTCAAGTTTTAATTTATCATGATGTATTTAAATTTTTAATTAAAGTAGTTTTGATATCATAAAAATAAGTGTAGAAATAAGTAAAATATATAGCTCAAATCTAATTAAAAAATCATAATGTGTCAACTGGGAAAATTTTCAGTATGCAAATAATGGAATTAAGCCTTAAGATTCCATCAAAACAATGATTGACCGAATGAAAAGAAATGGAAAGGAAATAAAGTGATAAGAAATGATATGGTTATAAAGTGAATAATCTTAACATAGATTAGACTAATGATTGAAAATATAAGAATTAAGGTACGTTTGTTAACAAGGAAAAAAGTATGGAAAACTTTGTTATCTTTTTTTCACCCATTTTTAAATTTTTTTAATATAATTTGATATCTTAACTATTTAATAATATTTTTTTATTATTATCTATATATTTAATCTATATTTCATATCTTTCTATAAAAAATATACTTATTTTATTTTTATTTATTAACCTTTTATTATATCACATCACTCTCTTATTTTTATTTTACTTTTTCACATTCCTCTTTTTCCCATGTCCTTTTCCCATAGAAAATGATTGAATTACTATGAAAGGTGCATGTGAAATCAACTTTTGAAAAATAGAATTTTTTAAAAAATATTTTTGCACTCTTTTCAATCAATTTTGCCCATCACTGGCTAAACGATTGTATAACTCATCTTGTCTCCTTGTTTCTAGTTTTAGAATATGATTTTTTTATTCCATTTTATATGCTTGAATTGGATGACATATAGGGCCAAAACTTTAGCATGCAATGACTAGCCGGCCAAGTTGATGAAATCGACCTGTCAGTGTCATAATTTCCAAATTTGCACTGTGCATGATTGACTATCTGAATTTTAAATCCCATTCCGTTTCTTCTATTCTACCGCTGTGGCATGTATCATCAAAAGGTTGAAATTACGGTGTTGAGATAATCCTCAATCCAAGAAAACACTTGTGTTTAACCCAAAATTTTCCCAGATTAGAACTTCTCACTAATGATCCAGTTTTTGGCATTTTTTTCTGGTTTAAATGCACAGATATGGTGCACTTGTGGCCTCTCAGTGAGATGGTCAGAGTTCTCTACTGAGGTGGCAACCTTTGATTCATGGTCCATCATTAGGGGTTCATCGGGTGCAATTTTGGATGGATCAACCCAAATCGTCCTGACCCAAATTTCGAGCGGTTTGGGGCCGTTTTTTGACTGCTAGGTTTAGGTTGGGTTGAAAGATACAACCTAATTTAAAAATGGAATTGGATTGGTTGACCTAGTTGCAACCTGACTTACCCAACCCAACCCATTTTATTAACTTAAATAAAAAATATTTATTTAATAATTAATTTATTTCTTGTTTTTCAAAATAGAGATGCAACTTCAAAAATTAATCTCATCTTTCTAAAAAAGCGCCACCTTAGGCTCGAACATACTATCCCTTACATATTTATTTTTAACATTAACATATTAAAATTCATTTTTTATGAGTTTATTTGTTTCGATTAATTGATATATTAAATATGTCAAATGTGTAAATTTGAGAGATATCACTTGAATTTTAGAAATTAAGGTTAAGATGTGGTTAAACTCAGCCTGACCCAATCTAAAAATAAATTAGGTTGAACCTAACCGGCTTTAAAACCCGACCCAGTGTTACACCCTAGTTGTCTACGTTTGGAAGTTGTGGCATTGAGATCGTCATGAAAGCGTCATGTAAGTCATATGAATCCTAAAGCCAGAGTAAACAAAGGCGTTGCTCTTGGAATCATCTTGAGATTTGTATTGATTTGAAAAACAATGCATCGAAATTGTAATTACAAATGAAAAGTAATAAGATTCTCTTTAGGCATTTATGCTATGTTGCCAAGTCGTTATATAATGACCTTGATTCACTCTGCTTCCCTTTCTTGACGATTTTCGATTGGATCGAGGCTCAATCTCAATAACACTGCAATAATGCTATGATTGATCGAGGCTCAATCTCAATCACACTGCATTAATGCTATGACAAAGCTGAAAATTTTCAGCTAGCATAGATCAGCTCATTACTACCTCAAGATGGTGAGCGAGGCATTCCAAGCGTTTGATTTTAATGGAGCCCAAGATGCCTACATCCCACTATGGGATAACCAGATGGAGGATGAAGCCATCAAAGAGACGCAGACCCGTTTCAAAGGAGCAGCAGATTGTGAATATCTTAATCCTTTCACCTCCGACTTGGGTTCCTACGTAGAGAAATCATTCGACGGAGGAGTCTTCTCATCCAACGATCTACGCCCACTTTCGAAACTTATCGTCTCGGACACCATGCAGATCGACGCAGCAACGATGCCATCTTTCCAAGAACTCATGGCGCTCCAAGCTGGCCAGGAATGCAATCAGACCACCCAATTTTCTGGGGCTGCTTTCGAATCAAAGGAGAAGAAAGCCAATCCAATTTCGCCGACATCTTTGGAGATTTTGAACAGTTTCCGGACTGGAAACAGGATGCAAAATCCAGACAAGGTTCACGAACCACCCACCCAGGAATCACCACGCCAAGCTGCTTGTGGGAGGAGGTCTTCCACGGTCGAAATCATGAGGACGGCTGGGACCTATTACATTCAGCTATTCGAGAAGATGGACGATGATCTCTGCAAGCTTGGATCTCCCTACAACTCCATGTTCTCATGCCTATCCACCGAGGAAACCAAAGGCATCCAGCTCGCCTACATCCTTCTCTCTTCCGCTGAGAAGATTCACAACGGGCAGTTCGATCGCGCAAGCAGATTGCTGGAGGAGTGCGAAGCCCTGTCGTCCCACAACGGCGATGCAGTGCAGAGAGTCGTTTCCTACTTCGCAGTCGCTCTGCGCGAGAGAATCAACAGAGAAATAGGGCGAATGGCGATGAAAGGCAGATGGAAAAACGAAATGGAAGAAGAAAGGATGCGCCTCTCCTCCGCTCTCCTAGCATGCCATCAGCAGCTGCCCTTCTGTCAAGTCACGCAATTCACGTCGATTCAAGCCATTATCGACAACGTGGCCTCGGCAAGAAGAGTCCACCTGATCGATCTCAGCATCGGCATCGGCCTGCAATGGTCGATCCTCATGCATGCTCTCGCAGAGCGGAAGGCAAGCCCAATCGAGCTCTTGAAGATAACCGCGGTGGGAACGTCGAAGGAGAGACTCGCTGAGACAGGAAAAGGGCTCATGGGCTTTGCCCAGATGCTGAATTTGCCGTTTGAATTCAAGTCAGTGGTAGTCTCCGACATGAAAGATCTCAAGGTGGGTATGTTTGAAGTAGCATCAGGTGAAGCTGTTGCAGTCTACGCAGCAACTGTTCTTTGTACGATGATCGTCCGCCCAGACTGTTTAGAGAATCTCATGAGAGTGATCAGAGCTCTCAACCCATGTGTGATGTCGGTTGTGGAGATTGAAGCCAAACACAATTCGACTTCCTTCGTAAATCGCTTCATTGAAGCTCTGTTCTTCTTCAGTGCATGGTTCGATTGTGTTGACACTTGCATGGATAGGAATGATTGCAACAGGCTGACGATCGAGGGGAGTTTCTTCTTTTTTGCTATCCGAGGCATCGTTGCCGTGGAAGGGAGCGAGAGGACCGTGAGGCACGTCAAGCTCGATGTATGGAGGGCTTATTTCGAGCGGTTTGGATTCGTGGAAGCTGAGTTGAGTGAGCTGTCGTTGTATCAGGCTAACCTGCTGGTTAAGCAGTTGGGATGTTGGAATCATTGCACCTTTGAAATGAGTGGCAAAGGACTGGTGATTGGATGGAAGGGAACACCATTGCATTGTATTAGTGCTTGGAAAGTGAAGTGAGTGTGTGTGTGTGTGTGTGTGTGTGTGTGTGTGTGTGAGAGAGAGAGAGAGAGAGAGAGAGAGAGAGAGAGA